>DWGJ01003182.1:0-13909 GCA_018246895.1 Aspitha aspitha aspitha | reverse complement strand
ATTGTATTTGATAATTTTAATTTGTAATTATAATTATAATTTGCTACGCCCCTGCGAGGCACATGTTACATGTTATATGAAAATAAATTAATAAATATGTAATTCAGATTTTCAAGGGCTATTGGGAGCCAAAAATTTATTGATTGTTCATTCTGTTTAATTTTATTTTCAGAACCCACAACTATCACTATCATATCTAAAACTGTGTCTAAGTTTCGCTCAGTTGAAACTTCTTAACATTAAATACAGCAACAATAAACTGGTCTTTCCTTCTCCCGGTGCTGGTATTGAAGTGTTTGATTTGAGTGTGTTACTGCCTTGTTTCGATGGCCAGCAGTGGGCGAGTTTCGCATCGAAAATCGAGGGTGATGCAGAGGTTTTGGTTTTGGTAAGTAATTCAAGCGTATGCTGGTCAAAATTGCAGTGGTTCGCGCACTTTAATCCAACTATACAATTTTTGTATTGCAGGATAATTTGTTGCTTGCAAAAACGATGGCATTACAGTTATTAGCGGATGGCAACACAGATGATAATAATCTATCGATAGCAACAACAAAGTCGCATTTAATAAAGAAAATTTCATGTGAACCGGATTTATTAACATCCAATAGTTATTATAGTAAAGTTGTCTTCCCGAATTTGAACAAATCTCAATACAAACTATTAGCGAAAGCGTTAGTAAAGTCGTATCTGAGGAATACCAATGATTGTATATTTAAGCAGCAGGGAATATTCAATAACAAATCACTGCTACAAGCGCTCGTTTTAGACACCGCGAAAACAATAATGAAATGCTTGGAAAACGCTAACTCTATGAGCAAAGCATTAAATAAAACCGATTTCGATATAATCGCCTTTATTAATGATGTGAACATTGTGGAACTCTTTAAAAATGTATCATTAAATATGGACAATCAAGAGCAAACGTTAGTCAGCTGTGTGGAAATTCTGAAACAGTTACAAATCTACTATTTAGAGGAAAAATACCAACTGACCGCCATCTTTGTTTTGTTAGCTTTAAAGCGATGTTGCCAGGTGAAAAAATTGCGACGCAACATAGACTACACACTGCAGTGTATTTACGAATTGAGTCCAAAATATCCAGATATATATAAATTATTCCCAATTGAATATATATTCTCTTTTGATGAGGAATCCTTACTGATTTTGTTGACATTGACTATTAAAACATCAAATAATTTGCTTATTGTCAAGAGCATTTTAGAATCGGCTGTGAAAAAAGTGAAAATGAATAGTGAAATTGTCAAAGGTATAGTTGAAATTCTTCTATCGAAGCATAAAAATAAGTCTTCCGATATTTCAAGCATTGAATACTTCAGTGATCCCGTATTTCAAATAATATGCATTATCCTGCCTTTAATCGCGAAGGAAAAGAAAGCCATCACAACTAGCGCCTATAGATCGATATTGGCTAATTTACAAGAGAAATTGAATCGAGCAATGTTAGACTCTTTTAAAAAGATCGATTTCAGTAATCAGAGTTTATGCCCTGTGGTTGGCGACACTGACGATAGTATGATAAGTTCTGGCAACACACCAGCAATACTAAACGCTGTGGGGCCGTACACGTTGACTCTATTGAAATGTTGCGAAACCACAGATGCTGAAGAAATTAAAAACCTAGATTGTCTATGGTCAGGATTGGAATTCTTTGTGCAAAATGCGGTAAGGTTACAGCATTTTTGCTAGTTGCTTAATATATTTATTGTTATTTATATAGCAGATTAAAATTACCCAAGGAAATTAAGCACATTGAAGACTACATTTGCAATTCGTCTATTACAGTCATTGAAGCAAAAAGTTAATTATTTTACAGATAAAATCAATACAACACGCTGATTCCAAAAGCCAACACATAGAAACCTCCGTGCAACTTCTTAACGTCATTTTAAGGTATATAAAGAAGTTGGAAACACATGACATTTTCCAGAAGAGGGATGAGTTTTTCCTACAGATTTGGGGAAGCATTAAAACGAGGTTGCTAATGGTGTTCGATGGGGAATTGAAGAAGAAACGCATTTATAATACATGCTTGGACGATATCGGTGTAACTTTGAAGTTTCTATCGGAGCTGTCGTCTGTGGAATGCTATTCCACTTTTATTAGCGATTTGGCATCTTTGTCGCTACTAAAAGTTAGTATACTGTATTGGAATAGAATATCAGGCCGAAATGTTTTCACCTAATCACCTCTAAAATAAATCATATTTGTCTATGGTTAAATAGTTATGTTATTTTCTCTTTCTAGAAACCATCAATAATATTGAAGAACGAAAAAATAACTAACTCGCAAATAACATCGCACAAAGTGTCAAAATATATCTGGGTGAATTGTCTGAAAGCAAATATAATTGAAGCAAAATGTGTTGCCATGTCGAAATTGATGTATCGAAATGTAAAAAATATGAAAACGTGGATACATCTTCATTATGACGATGTACAAAATTATGGAGAAAATAAAGCTACGCCATCTTCTAATAGCATGGACATTGCAACAGATAACGATACTGCCCTAAATGTCATACAAATTAGCGATTCAATATGCGATCTACTGAAAATTGATTTGGGCACATTAGCTGAAGTTGTTTTGGCCGCTAAAAAGGTTGGTGTTTCTAAGATTAATTAATCGGACTCTGTATTTATAAAAAAACATCTCGACACATTTCCGTAGCACTGTACAACATTAAAATTCTTGCAATATAATTATTTAAATTTGAATTTGGATTCATATAAAGCCAGCCTGTTAGTCAATTGACATACTGCATACTATTCACGTATACTTTTGTGATAATGGCGGGTACGAAAATGTATACAATTTAGTTTTAATTAGGAATAACTTAATTATTGGAATATCTATTTTCAATATCTCTATGCTTCGTTTCAATGCCGTTTAGATCGCAATTTCATATAAGTTTCAGATTCATAGACTCGATTCACGTTGACTTTTTTAGTATTTATTACCCATGTTCAAACGCGATAGTTACTTAGATACTAGTTTCTGGCTTAACTCAATTTTCCTTTTGTAATTTTTCAGATACCTCTCGATTATAAATTCCTAGATGGAATATTCGAAATTCTACAGCTTGTTCATTTCATAATGGGCCGGAATACCATAGACACGAGATGCGAGATAAGCTGGCAGGCGTTCTTCGGCTTGTATGAAGGGTGTTATTGTATTTTAAATAGTCTATTGTTATCGCGGGAAGAGCTATTGGAAGATAGGTTGGTGTTGCTACTTTACAAATTAAATAATAATAATAATAAATGTTGCAATTTTTCTTACATCTTGTACGTAATGTAAAGTCTGGAGCATCCATCATCAATTGAATATATAGATGTCACATTCAACCATTTATAATCGCCATAAAACATCAATCTATTCTATTATAAATCCGGAACCGCTCGCCGTATAAACATGAATCTACAAAAAGTTGGTTAAATACACAACTAATAGTCACCAACCAAGGCCGCGGGGGATATTTAACTGCATAGATAATTTGTTACACATTAACTCTTCAGCTACAAAAAAATACACATACATACTCATTTTTTATAATAACACGTCAATAACTGCACGTTATGTAGTCTGTGGCTGTTACCTATCTAGCTATCAATCGCTTTATGGCGGGATGAAACATCTATCAGTCCCGTTGGCGGCAAATCTCGACCTATCAGTGTTTGAGCTATGTTGATTTTCCCCAAGATTCCTGCAATTTTGAAAGTGACTCGTGCTTAGTATGACGTTTAAAAGCATTGTTACCAATCAAATGCGAAATCTTAATATATAAAAATGAATGTTTGTCTGTATGTCCTTTATAGAATCGTAAACTATGCATTGGATCATGGGATTTAGCAAAATTGTTGTGCATGAGCCCGCAAAGGTAACTGAGTTGGTACGACCAATTTTCGACAGATGGCGCCCCTGTCATTCCAATGAATTTATTTTAGTTGTTGGTGTAGCAACGCGCGCAGGGTACAGCTAGTTATTTGATAAAAATTCCAGGTGGCCTTGCTATATGCAGTGTTTTAAGCCGTTAATTCTATGTCTGTGCGAGAGGTCTACGGCGCAAGAGCAACTAGACAGACATGTGGAGAAGTTGGCTGAAATTGCTCATTCTGTTGAGAAGTGAGTATCGAGAACCACCTATGAGAACACCAAACAACCACTGTCCCATACTCATTAACTATATTAAAGAAAATTGACTCCTTATTTCAAATTTTCGAATTTAGAATTCCATCACATAACACTAAAACTGAATGTTTCAATTAAAAGACGCCAATTGTAATAAACAGTAATATCAAAGATCGATACTATTAGGATATTTATCTTTTATAGAATTCCGTAAGCGTTCTTCGAGATTGCTCGAAAAATAATATTTGCAATCGTGTGAAACACAGATTTGGCCTTGTGAATTGACTATTTCCTATCACGCATATATTTTATCTCTTATTATGAAGAATTAAAAATTATTTATCTCGTCAGATTAACCCAATCGATATGCAAACGGAAAGCGCACGTATCCCGTATATCGGCGTACGCGGTGGCTGATCTGTGCTCTTGGTTAGAGCGAACGGCCCCGCCCAAAATGGTTCGGCAACATCTAGAAAACTCCATAGCGTTGCTGATACAGGCGTCGGATTCCACATATGCAATGGCGTTCCTGAAGAGGGCGCTAGCGGGCTCCATTGGACAAATGACCATGTCCAACATGTACACAGTTTACAAGCGATATCATAAATATGTTGGAAATGCTTGATTTTTATTACAAAATATTTCAGTCACCAATAATAAAAAATGTATATTCGTTATCTGTATTTTATTACAGTTCAGTAATAAACTGTACTAAGTATATAATGTGTCTGCTTTTATTTGTATTCTGTTGTAATATTTACTTTATATCTCCATATTAAAGTACGTAATGAAGTTCCCGCAGCGTACGTTTACACTAGAGTGATAACATGCCCTTTTATGGTAAGATGTCGTTTGTTTGGTGACGTCGATGCACTGAATTACGTTGGCTGAAGCGAAGTCTGCCAATCCGTACTTCGTCAGCGTGGTAGACTGGCCTTAGAAAAATATAGGAGACTCATGTTCAAGAATAGAACAGGAAAAACCCAAAACAATTGATGTATGGCTGAAGTAATTAATAAATAACTGTTTATTTCAATTATTGTCCATCAAATGGGTGTGGTCTATATTAACCGTTATCTATAGACACTAAACATTTATGATTTTTTCTTTTTATCATTCTACTTGGAATCTACTAAGATATTAAAGGTACAATCTACGGTAATTACTATGATTGATAATGTATATGCTACTGTAATTTGTTGATGTGATTAATTCAAATACAGACTACTACACACAAGAACTGGATTTGCTACACGTAAAAGAATGGACTGAATTTTATTTCTTATAGGAAATATTTCAAAACAAGCCGTATAAAAATCATAATGTTTACAAATACATTAAAGGAATCAGCATTACAACAAACCTATACATTGAGGACACGCGCGCCATAATTTAAAAAGACGCACGGTCTGAAAGCAGTTTCCGTCTGTCCATATATGGGCATTTATTGAATTCAGCCAGCCGATTGGCTAAAACTTGATCGTCATCAGTGAGTCACTTTTCAAGTAGTTATCAAACGCAAACAAGCTTGAATATAGTTACAACGTGACGTTGAAAACGCTCTTATTTTTTATCTAGCTTCAACAGGCAATAGGCTCTTTATATATAGTCCGCATTGAATTTTATACTGCAGTGCTGTGGCATAGAACGGAGTTGCTAATATTTTTAACAGTTGTCATCTTGTATCATATCAGTGATTTAATATTACTGCAAGTTTAAAGGAAAATCTTTTCTCTATAAATAATTACAACTTAAAAAATAATTTCAGTGTTATTAAGAAACATTCCAAATAGCGTAGTGTTTTTAATAAAGTCGCCGTATTAAAAGACTCTGAACTGACTAATTTGAACAATTTTTGACACATGCGCTTATTGGTCGTCGCAAAGTAACGTATAGCCAACTGTCCGAATCAGTGTCGTTCCGGTCGCCGTTGTCGTGGAGTCGGTGAAATTAGTGGTGGAATTTTTACGTGTGTAACATCAAAAAATGGTAAGTGAAGTTGATAAATTACAGTGTGTCTTTTTCGTGATGTGATATCTTTTTCGGCCGTGTAGCTAAATGTATAAATGGCGTTGTAGAATTGTAGTTGTACCATCGCGGCCGGCGCCGCCATTATCTGCAGAATCCTTTGACGAGTTCGCACGCCTTTTCGTCGAAATAAGAGTCACCGTTCAGTGATTTTATGCCACGTGTTGTGTTTTATGCGCCGTACGCGGCCCGTGGGTCGGATGAGTTCTGTCCCGTGGATAAGTGGTTATGATTTGTGAGCCGGTGTTAAATTTCACGCATGTACGAAAAGTCCTCCGATGCCATTTATGACGAATCGTAGAACGGGGGGTGTGTACGTGAGGTGGAAAGTTGCGGGAGGGCACGATGTGGGATAGTTGTCGTGATAAAGGAGTCTGGATACCGGTGGCACAGAGGGCATCGAACTTGGCGAATGCACCGCCGCGCAGCCGCAGAATACATGTCGCACTACTGTTTGTCCATATATGGTATAGCAATCGGGCGCTGTCATATCCATTTGAGTCTATTTCGGGGTGGTTAAACGCGTCGCCGGGCGGCGTCTTATCGCGTTTTTTTTAAGCAAGGCTAATGATCCCGCCTGACAGTGTCAAGGTCTTCCAACCACACCTATGCATACGATAGCATGTCATTACACAAAACACTTTATCATTAGCGCGCTATGATTCATTTTTGCTCACTTACATCCTTATTTGGCACGTTATTGATTTATTTGACCGTTTTCATAATGAGTCACAGTTCGAGATGAATCATTTTCATTTCTCAATAGCTAGGTAGGTACTTTCACTAACAGCGATATAGCAGTTGCCGCGTTATACGAAGTCGCCGTGTGATGCTCGACTGTTGGACTAGTAATTTTCACGTTAGAAATTCGTAAAAAAATTGTCGTATAAACTCTTAATTATGTTACGAAATATTTTGCTGGCAGTTTATGTTGAATACAAAATTACGTTTGTCATACATACCTATTAACACAATTGTTCTTCGCAATATTTTACCTCATGGTCCTAAATATTTGGCAAATGGGAGGGCAACATAAATTAATATCATATTATTGCCTCATTTACTGGTATATCTTTATAAATATAAAGTGACTTCAATCATAGGCCTCATCACTGGTCGGATACATTAATATCACCATCATCGGCCAGTGACAGTCCACTGTTGGACATAGCGTTCCCACAATGCACCAAGAATGTTGGCTATTGCAGCAAATTTACACATGACTTACTGACAAACAATTTTATCAGATTATACCTATGTACACATTACAAGTTTGAATTTCAGCCTCTTAGCCTGATCTAGGGATTATAGATATTTGTACTCGCCTTGGGTCTATGCAAAAAACCATTGTAATATTCAATATGACTTGCTGTAATCGGATAGAAAGGGATTGTATAAAACCTGTTTGCTTTTCATTTCCCCATAATAATGTCTAAGATGCGTAAAAGCTGCCAACTCCCACGTGCCTGGCTCGCTAAGCTATGCCTTCAAACTATTACATTGTGAGTTAATACTTGAACCTGTAGCAGAGTTAATAATGATCTGAAGCCTCTGTTACAAGCTATAGGACTTTATAGCAAACTGTAATCACGGCTGTGGGCACAAACAATCTTCAATAAGTCAACATGCCTCGGCCAACTAACCCTATTAAAAAAGACAAGTCACAGTTCAGTATTTGCTAAAAGAAAAACAGATATTTGTTAAATTGAATTGTATGGTGACAGCCTTAACCCTTAACACTTATGTTATTATTATTAATTATTAATACCAGATAAGCCTGTAATAACAATTTTGAGTAGAACAGCTAAAATGAGTTCTATCACCATCATGTCTAGTGGAAATCCTATCTCCTCTGCTTAATACTATGCTAAATATATTATCTGTACAACTATTATTAGTAATGGAGTCTCAACACTAACATTTACACACTCTATATGATGCAGTCACTACCGTACTGGAATACAGAGTGTTCTATATGATGCAGTCACTACCATACTGGAATACAGAGTGTTCTGAATTCGATTCCCAACATAAGAGGTATCTATGTAATGTACATTGACTCAGATGCCTGTATGTCAATGAACTTGACTTTATATTTGTGTCATCAACAATTTACAGTCGTCAAATGAGACTATGTTTTTGAAATGTCATTAGAAAATTTTTTGTTTCACTAACAATACACATGGTACTCGTAGTTCTAAAGAAATGATTTGTCGGTAATAATACAATGAGTCATGATGAAATTGCACTCATCACAAATAACAATTTGTATGCCTGTGATACAATTGCTATACTTGTTAAATGGAAACTTTTTTGTATACAATATATTTACAGAAGTGTCTTTTGCTAAACGTACAATCTTTTGAGTTCTACTGTACACACTCCTTATGTTTGATACTTTACGTTCTAATATTACTAGTTCTGTTACAAATCACTTGCATATCCCTTCACATAACAATCTGTAGTCGTTCTTATTATCCACTTTCACAGAATTTAATTACTTACTGTATGCAAAAACTCTAAATAAATTACAAAAGTGGACAGAACACATCTGTCTAAACATTCCCCACGCAGCTTCATTAGATAAAAAGTCCGCGCGAGCGGAATTAACAAACGTCCATACATATTCATTCAGTTGGAACTTTACCCTCCACGCAAGGGAGGAAGTCGGGTGAACGACCTCGCGGCTCATACGCGGCGGCCGTGACGTCACCGCTCCTAATGACTCAGGTGTCTGGCCGTGAACGCTCTGATGCCGTTCAGGTGTAATATATCCAATATCGAGATTAAAATGTTAATATTCCTCGTCTTACTTTTATCGCTACACTGTATGTCGGTCTGGCTATAAGCTGTAACGTCAGAACTGAAGCTTCTAGAAATTCTGAAACGCAATTTCTAAATTAATCCATTGCTGCAGTTATATTTCATACTTTCCACATATTTACCGCTATAGGTTCCAATCGTGACTATGTATTTGCGTAAGAAATCGATAATCTTTAATTTTAATACCTTTTTTTGCTAAACGTCAATATATTGAAGAACATTTTTTATTTCATACTATATACAGTTTCATAGTCCGGTCATATAATACATATTGTTAAAAATATTTTCAAGCTAATCTAAAGAAGAGTCATCTACAGATTCGCTTGAGAGCAGATTTTTTTATATCAGCAGGGGTGCGTCACGTGCGCAATTGGGGTGGATTTCAGACGGATCCGAGATGCAGGAGGCCGGAGGGTGAGATTACACCCTAACGTATATACCCCTAAACAAACTGGTCGCTCTATCGACTGGTATTGTACCCTTGTCCTATATGGGAAATTTTAAATGAATCGTCCCAATCATGTCTGGTATTAATTTTGCTTATTAACTAACTACATTCAAAAAAGGAAACTGATGTCTCATTCAATTCTGATAGACTTGAATTGACTTGAATTATCGTACAGTAATGACTCCAAAAAACGTGTCTAAATCATTTTCGCTAGAAACGTGAAAAATTACAAGAATTTGGACATTAGAAACATCCATTTTCCCGTAAATCCGTTCCGATTGCCGGCTGGCGATAAATTTTTTACCGATAAATTCGACGATTATATCGTTTCGAAAACTGAAACAAAAAATCGATTTTCATTCGCCAAATTCTCGGATCTCGTGAGTTCGTCGAGACACAATCGCCGATTTATTTCGCCCGTTGAGAGAACGGTGTGTATTTTTTTCTCGTTTATTTCAATTTTTTATCTGTACCGCAACGTACGCGAGTTATTAATGTTCTATTTCTCTCCGACGCTAATGAGTTTTGAGTGTTCGTTAAATTTATTATGACGAAAGTGTTGCGTTGTCTTTTTACACTTAATGTTTTTGTACATAACTTGCCTCGTTCTTTAGTGTTTAGACTGCTGAACCGTAGCTCGGGGGTTCGATTCCGATCCGGGACAAACAGTACAGTGATGTGTCTATAAAATTGTTATTTGGATGTCCAGTTTGCGTAACTCATGCATTTGATGGTCTAATTATAATTAGGAATCGCGAAGTCGTCGTAGATTTGTTACAAATATTATTATTATTGTCTAAATCTATTAATATACTGAAAGCATTAAAAGACTTTTTGTTATTTCCATACATGCATTCCATACATGATAAATAGACGTAGGTACAGATAATTGTCGTGAGCGAGAATCTAATCGCGTTGCATCTCGTTAATAAGTCATTAATCACAAAACTAACCGGCCAGAAAAAGGTCTGCGTCATGTGTAATATTAGAATGATAATAATCGCCCTTCACCTCTACCCTTGAGAGCTGTGCAATCGATTTTTCAACCGAGCGTCACGCGCCACTTGCATATCGTATGACCGGAACGTTCTAGAATCTAGAATAATACTTAGTTTTTGCCTACTTTTACGAAGCTTTTTATTTGTACAACAACAGAAAATTCGCAATACATTGGTTACGTTGGTAACGGTTTCGAAGAATTCTTTAATGAATATGTAACATTTTTTTTTCCATTTCCCTAATGAATACGGTTCTCCTTTCATAATCAGCATGCCCTGGTCTATCATGCTGGCTTATTACTGGCATTTGCAAACTTGGCTCATAACTTAACATAACTCCGGTAACGCTATGGTAAAATCCAATTTCTACACTTTTTCTGATTTAGATTAAGCCGTTGAATTGGTTTTTTTTTATTTTGCAAAACTCATGTAACATTTAAATATAGAAACCCGAAAATGAACCTAAACCAGTACGCTGTGACCCCGGGTAATTCAAATTTCCAATTGTTTTTTATCCAATCCAAAATTTATCCAATATCTAAAAATAATTTTATTTTTTAAACACTTCATATCTACGGTAGAGTAAAACAAGATGTGGGTATTTGTTAATCTCGCCATACTGTACCGCTTTTGTCGTATCGTTGACAAGTTTATCGTTGGATGCGAGATTTGTATCATATCAAAAATGGAGATAATATGATCTCTTTCTAAGTGTATTCAGTGTGTTATCAGCTTCTGTGTGTCTTTTTAAGAAGCCGTCTGCTCTCTCTCTCTCGCTCGGTCTCTCCTCTCTTTCCCCCAAGCTTCCTCCTCAACCTCACTTATCGAATATTCTCGATAAACGGCAACTGGTAACTGAACAAAGTTCATTTTAGTTTTGAACTATAAAATATTATTGATATTGGCATATTTTACGCCCGTTAATCTCTGCACTATAATCTGTATTGTGAGTATTGAATATTTAGTGTTTTTACAGGAAATAAGAAGCGTGTTAGAAAAAAGCTTTCCTTCATCAAAATTAATTTCTATTTTCTCTGTTTACAAAACCTGGCATATCTGAATCTGCTTTAGACAGCTGTTATAATAACTATTGTACTCCATTTTTGCATATACCACAAACAAACTACATTTGAATACATTGTCGAGCTCGAGACAATACAATATGGAGGTGTTTTGGCCATTGAGCAATCGCTGACAGACAACAAAGACATAATGTACTTAGTACTAGCTCACTTGCGTTTAATATTGTTTTTAATTGACTATGTATGAATGAAAAATACCCTAGGTCACTCCAAAAAAGTCATCTGTTGTATCTATCTGCTACTGAAAGTTGCCTTGAAATCGATCCGACGGTTTTGCAAATTAGCCGAAGTATACAGACAGATGTAACAGATTTTAAATTTTTTTTTATTCTGTTTGTAAGCGCCGTAAATGCTTTCATATGCATTTAATAAGAAGGCGTTATGTTCGCCATAAACTTTTGTTGAATCGTTATTGGAATACCTTTTACCTATTAATAATATTGTATGTAATGGCTAATCGTTTCGAGTAGATATACTTAACGTCGATAAAGGCGTAATGTACATATTTACATGTGTAAATACCGTCATGTGGCAGCCGTTGCGTGGGTGTGGTCAGTGTTTGGCGTAGAACGCGGCCCTTCTAATAATATCCATAGATTTATTACGTTGTCGGCCATGTTTCGTCTCGGCGACGATTTTTTATTCCAGTCATCGTTTTCCATTATCGCGTCCTCGTTGATTTTTTTTTTATTTCATTTCAACTTTGCCGTTGTGTAATCTGTGATTTATCGGTTTTTATTTTTTTTTCTATTGAATTTCACGCGAGTTTCGACCCTAGCGGTAGGACAGTACGAATCATATTTAATATTGAAGCTTTTTCGGTACATGCAAAAATTATACCATTCAGTTGCTTCCCTCGCCTTTAAGTACGGTGGTGTTACGAGCTATATCTTTTATTATTATCATACCCTAACTCTAGACCCATAACGGGGTAGCCAGAAAGCACCGAGCGGCAAATAACTTTACTATCTATCTTTACAAACTTAAAATGCTTCCTCTACATTCGTTATCTTTTGTCTGTTCATTATAAAACTAGGCAGAGTCTGTTCTGATGGCGACCAGACAGGCGATTTATCGTCTAATTTACACGTATATACTGAATAAAAAAATGTTTGTCCTGGATAGGAATCGAACTCACGTTTTTAGGTTTATCAGTCGGGAGACCCTGGCCTCTTGGTTGTGTGGTTGTCGAACCATTCAAACAAGAGGCGCGTGATAAGATCTTAATTAACTTTGAGCTCCATAACTACGTCATAGCTACTCTTAAACATTTATACAGTTCATTATTTTACACATGTTAATATTCAGATTTAGCTTTCCTCGTATATAAATATGTATATAGCGGCATTTTCCTTGAACGTTTTATGACGCCAAGGCGAATCAAATCGTCGATTTCTACTGTCGTATATTCGCGCTTTGTTTTAATTGTACTGTTTGATAATTTTCAAAGAATTTACGATGACCATTATGGATATCAAGTCCAGTTAAATTCCACAAATCGTATTAGAAAGAAAGAAAAAACTTAAAAAACAAACAAAAAAATAAAAGTATAAAACAATGTTAATAATAATAAGGATAATGCTCATTACAAAATGATAAACAGAACTAACTAAAATATTTACAAAGAAAAACAAACATAACAAAAAATAGTGATTAAAAAAAATTATCAGACTTGTGCTGCGCACAGTACCTACTGCGATTAGATGATATTATTAGCCTACATTTCTACTGCCTATAACTCTTATTGGGAAGTCTGGAAGAAATCGCTTATAAGAGTTAACTCGCAAACTGTGTTGTTGATGACCGGGAGAATAATTGTTGAAGATACCTGGAGAAATATATGGATAAATAAAATACATTTACATTAGACGACGCTGCAGTCGTTTGGTATTTTAGACATTTAATAAAATATCTTGTAGGACGTACGTACTCTATATATTATTTTACTCTTATGTTACCTTCTGTGTCCAATTCAGATATAATAAATGTATCTTATAAATAAACGAAATTGTCAACTTTTCATCCATATAAATAATAGTTATTTCATATCAATTCATTTTAGTTTTATATTCTACGTTGATACGATATCATAATGCATTTCGTACAATAATTTTTTTGAAATGTTATGTTCCCTAATAATTCATTATCGTTGCCAAAGTCACTGATGTTGGTTTTGAAGAAGCTTCGACAAAGTGGAATACCTTATAAGGAAGACTTCTGTTAACGTGACTTACGAAAGGGATCCCGATAATTTAATCTATATCTATACTTATAATAAATCTGTAGAGAGGTCAATTCTGTCTGTCTGTATAACCGTTATAAAAACAAAAACTACTCGACGGATTTTAACGAAACTTGGTACAATTATTTTTCATACT
>DWGJ01003181.1:0-13910 GCA_018246895.1 Aspitha aspitha aspitha | reverse complement strand
CCTGCTTTCTTTTTCTTACTAACGTTGCGTCGCACTATCCAGCCAGTCCACTCAGGTGGCCAGTGTTCTTCAAAAATAAACCATAACACAATCGAGATAAAATATATACTATCTTTTAAGTTGAACCAAACAATAGATATCTACAAAATTTCATTGCGATCGGTGTAGTAGCTTCGGAGACGCAAACGAATATCATGACACGAGATTTTTGAATATGAAAAAGAATAAGGATGTTACAAAAATAACGTTAGAAGCAGTGATAGACTGGTTTGAAATGTAGTCTCCCACTGTGAAGGTTGTTATGACGAATACGATACATCATTAAACATGTGCATTAAAAATGAGCAAAAAATTCACAAGTGTGTATTCGGCATTAGATTACATTGTTTCTTGTCAAATATTTTCTTAAAACTCCACCAAAGAACAATGTAGGGTTTGTTAGTGTTTACGATATCTTTGCGCGATGTTTATTTTCGGAATAGATAATCCCTTCGGTCGCGACTCGGTCCTACGATATAACTCGTATTCAATGTTCCAAATGAATTTTAAAAATAAGTACATAGTGGATTTGGTTTTGTAAACATTCGAATGTTCAACGGACGTCCGCAAACGAAACGTTATCGAGACAAATAGGACTTACGATTCCTCGCAATATACTCGAATACCCAATATGTGTAAACACAAAATATATAGGTAGGTACATTTTAGTGGGGGTATTGCAATGTAAAATAAATGATGCTTTTAAAAAAAAACGAGGAATTCTCCAAAAATATCGAGATAAAAACAAACAGGCAAAATAACTAGACAATGGGTTTTAATTAATAAAAGACGTTTACCCTAAAACTATTGCGCGCTTAAGTTTTCCTTAACAACGCATTTCAATGCCTATAACATGTATCACGTTTTCCTCAAAATTGAATTCAATTACAAATTTTGTTATGATGATATGAAATATTTGTAAAAAACACAAGTGTTGAAATGCTGAAGGAAAACATCGTGAGGAAACTTGCACGCTTTAGTTCTTTCCGTGATATTCTTTAACGTGTGCGCTATCTGCTTATATTGGTCAGCGTTATTGAGTTTGGCTTTAAACCTTCTCTTTACGAAAAGAGATCCTTGTACGTACATACCTTGAAATAAGCGTATGAAATACAGGCACACCAAGCCAATTCAAGTGAAGTTGTTTTAAGGATCTCCTATTCATCTATAGCTTTACGAAAGACAAATAGATATGTCTTGAGCCTTGATAAGAAACTTGAATAGAGGCAACGATCTTGGTGATTACGCAACGTGAGACCACACTAACATCGTATTACTAAGGTTAGTGCAAATTACTTCTCAAAGCCAAAAAGACTTCTGGCCACCGTCCAAAGTATTTCAAAGTCTGCATCAGATCCTGCGATTCATGCTACTCACTGTTCCTTAGTTCGCCGAGCGAGCGTGCGAGAAAAAAATAGGTTCATACTCTTTGACGTTCTATTAACTATCAATTTAAAGGACGTCTACACCTGAAAGCTCTTGCTAAGAATAGTTCAAAAAGAGTTATAAACCAACCTTTTTACTTACACTTTATTCATTTTTATCAGATAGAGTACGAAATTAAACGCTCACAATTTTTATCCTAAATTGAGCAGCCATAAGAATCCGCAGCAAGCGATGCCGATATTGTTATCCAATATGCGATAGCAACAGTTTCGGTCGTTTCAAAATACACAAGTAAATTGTTTTCCTTCATGACTATATTGTATAAATATCTAATTAAAATTTGTGTCACACAGTCGTAAACAAACTTATCGTTAAATTAAATGTCCAATTTATTAATTTCAAATGTCAGAATTCAGTTAAGTACATTTTGCCAACAAAAGTCCATAAGGAATTATCATTTTTAGTTAATAAAAATATCTTATAATAATAGCGTATTGATCGAATTGTGCGGTTATTGTAATTAACTTGTTGATTATATTTAACAGCTTCATTAATTAGCAATTATGTATACATACAAACATATATATAGATGGAATTGATGTTTATGTTATTTCATATGTAATTTGGTGACAAATAAATTGCAAGAGCATTTACGAGTTTCTCTTTTCTTTGATGTCTATATTTTGTCTTCTTTTTTGTGAAATTTAATAAAGGCTTTATCTGTATAAAGTTGTAATTTTAACATGACGATGCTAATCTAGAATCATTTTTTATATATTATGGCCGCAACACTAATTCCGACATCACATATCACCCACTATTTTGTATCTTTATGAATTAATGTCCTTTTTATGCTCAAATCGGTGTTGTATATGCCTATGACAATTGAGTTTTTCGAATAAAATTTCCTTTTTTTCTGGTTTAAAGTTATGAAACGAAACAGTTCATTTTCATATCATGTTTCGAATGAATCGTTAAATATTCTGTCAAATTCATCTTCGCTTCTGCTATTGCTGACAAGCCAATTTTTTGATTCGTTGAAATATCCCCGTTCTATGTTCGTCATCCGCCTCGACCGTGTATCCCGAGCATTAGACTTTGGGGTTATGAATGACCTCGGTTAAAACTCGGCGCAACTGCATGCATATGTAACGGTGTAAGTTTCCTTGCAGTTTAATAGCGGTTGTTCGTAAGTGTAATATCTGGTAATAACTGTTGTGCTCAGCTCTCCATGCCTTTGGGTACGTTTACGGCCCCGTAAGGAGTTAGGAAGTTTGTAAAATTGTTGGCTGATTTTATTTATGGGTATTTAGTCCTGATAGGAAGCGTGAATCGAGATTTGCGAGATTCTTTGGCCATTTATTTATATAACTCTTAGACACCTATTTAGATGGAAAGCGAATTTGAACATTATAAATTAAAGGAATGTTTTTTTAATTGTTTTATAAAAAAACATTAGTGAGTTATAAATTTCTAATGCAAATAAAGCTAGTTTATATTTCTTTACTACTATTAGTTTATCAACAGCAACTAAGGATTAGCGTCTAAAAATACGTGTTTATTAAGCGTAATAGCCGCAATTAGGTGTAATGCGTTGAATTGAGCGTTTCTTGCTGAAACTGAAAAACATGTGTTCTAATTAATTTACAGCCACCTCACCTAGTGGACGAATTTATTTATAGACGGACGGAAGTGGCCACCAGTCGGGCGATTAGTTGCACGACTAGTCGTTTCATTAACGAAGTAACACTATAGGTGTCTTAATACATATGACCTCGGAAACTGTAATTATTGGTAGCGTTCGTTTGTAGTGCAACTTGTCTGTGAAGCGTCCGCGATATGATTAGTGCATCACCGTGTTGAAAAACAGCAATACCTATTCTTATACTAGCTGAGCCCGCTTTGCCCGCTTTGCCCGCTTGGAATAGATTATAGCGTGATGTTATATAGCCCATAGCCTTCCTCAATAAATGGAATATCCAACACAAAAATAATTTTTCAATTCGAACCAGTAGTTCCTGAAATTGGCGCGTTCAACCAAACGAATTCCTCACCTTTATAATATTAGTATAGATACGAAACATTAACACAGAATTGTAACAAAAAGGTACCGATTAATACCAAGGTACTGCTTATTCCGCATAGAAATCTCATCCAGCAAAACCGGAAACAAGCGACGACAATATATTTTATATGTACTGATATCTACCTACTAATCTACCATATTTTACATGTATGTTCTGCTATGTGTACATATATAAAGGTAGGTGTCACGTTGTTTGTATGCACTCATCTCAATTGAGTGTCAACAATAAACGCTTCTGTCTTGCGGCTTAATGGATTCATTAAGGATATATCCTTTTTACCAATTAGTTTGCGCGCTCAGTGCACGCAGAACGTGTTTCGTGGATGTATGTACACACATGGCCATTGAGGAGAGGATTCGCCAAAAATAAGAATACAATCAACTCAATTAAACTTATTGTAATAAGGGATTTTCAACAGGAAACATACGAATACCTATATCTATTTACAGCTCATTAATTATACAAACGAGCATCAATTATTTACATACATATATATCCTATACCTAAAGAATGTATTACAAAATATTTCACACATAGACTATAAGGCATGTCCATAAAGATAATGTATCTTGAGGAGTTATACAGATGTTCTTCTTTTTCTAATGTAGACGTTTGATGCGTGTTTACTTAACAACTGAAACACGCATCTTTCAGTTGTTAAGTAAACACGCATCATATATATATATATGTATGTATGTATATAAAAATCCCGCATCACGATGTTCGTTTGCGATAATCTCCGAAACCACTGTATGAAATTCTGTACATAGCTATTATTTGATCCAACTTAAAAGACAGGATTTATTTGATCCAACTTAAAAGTTTTTATAAAATAAATAAACATTAATGTCAATTGTCAATAATTTTTTACATAAAATCAATTTCTGAACGCACGATATTTGTCATACATGATTTGACATAGTGTAACCACGGCAACGCGTGGTCAGGTCCACTAGTTAGTGTTATAATTTGTAGGACAGCAGCTAGGTCGCGATGATTGTACTGGCAGCGACAATTAACACGCTTAAGCAGGAAGTGCGCGAGGATGTGACGATATGGATTTAACCTCCGGCACATCCTACATCTTGGTGCGTGGCGCAATTGGGGCAAGAATTAAACAGTGACGCATCTTCGCGGCACATGCTGCGCGGTTCCGGTCAGTTTGTGGAAGTGACAACTGGCAAATTCAAATTTTTATTTGTTGTGTACTCTGAAATGGAGATTTTGGGGGAAGTGAATACTTGAAGACTGAAGTACAGAAGAATACCGGTACGACTAATTAATACAAGGACCAAATACAGGTAGATTAGTAATTATATTTGGAAGAGACAGACAGATATAAACTGCTACATTTCCAACTATCTGTTAAATATTTTCATCTAGTGTTCTAGAATATTCCACAGCTACTAGTACGGAATGGGTATTATTTTGATTATTTTTGACACTACACAGTCATGTCATAATTAGGTCACGAGTCGTTAATTATTTAAAGACTACTTCCTCCGACTTGGAAGTTGTCAGTTCAATCAGTCTGTTGTGACATAACAGTTTAAGTCAATTATACTTACAACGAACTAATTAGTATTTGTGACGCATTTCGGCACACCAGCTCGGATTCAATCAAATATTTCCTTTTCCTCCATGTTTTCATTTAAAATTGATATTTAATTTCACACGTAACTTTGTAAAGTCACAGCTAGGCTTTAAACCCAGAACCGCAAAGTTAGACGTTGAAATTTAAAACCACTGACTGGCTTCATGGCTGAGTGGTTAGAGACCATGACAGCAAAACCGGAGGTCGTGGGTTCGATTCCCACCCAGGAAAAACATTTGTGTGATGAGCACATTTGTTTGATCTGTGTCTGGGCGTAATAAAAATATCTATATAAGTACTATATCATATGTATGTTTATCAGCTGTCCGGTCACCATAACACAGGCATTAAATTACCTTAATTTGGGATCAGGCTGCCGTGTGTGGAATTGTCCCCAGTTATTGTTACTATTATTATTATACCATGATTCCATGTTCTGATCCATGAAGCAAATTGTTGTCTTCCGATTTTATAATGAAAAAGTCACGGGCCCCTTCGAGCTTGGTAACTGCGTAAAAAGTTTCATAATTAAATTTTAGGAATGAAGTGCTTTTCTACATACGTCCAACTACTAATTAAAGTTGACCTATTCAATTTCGGCAAATACGGCAGAAGTTGGCTTAGTGAATCACGAATACATTAATAACCAAACGTTACCGGCGAGTCCTGTTACTGACCGCACTCAACATTGGTAGCGATATTATTCACTAAAGCCCACTGCCGGCCCTACCCTGTCTATGAACGGTTGGAATTGTACGGAATGAATCTCACTCAATGGGATTTGTGCCTACGATTTAATAATACGTAATATTATCATACGCAATCTCGTAACAATTTCAACGGAGAACCGACAGATTTAAGGTACTTAATGTCTACTGACCCGCTTTGTTAATCAAACATGAACTATATCACTGAATTTAGAGACTGTGTGCACGATAGTTCTGCTGTAATACGCATTTGTTTTTGTAGGAAGTTTCTTAACGCGGCTAACGTTAGAAGTTGATTGGAAGAAGTCATTCCTCCATACAACCTTCTCTCTCTCTTAGTCTCTTTCTATTATAGGAGACTATACGATTAAAAAACATAATATACACACATACACATATACATACATAAAACACATAATAACATGCCAATTTAAATAAAATGAAAAATAATTAGGTAGGTACCTACTCGTTCTCATAACAACCAAACCGCTAAAAGAATACGCTATGCTTAACATTGTCCTATTATTACAGGGGTCTATTTCAGTACAGTTATCAAAACCCTCTTAATAAGATCCACGTACGAAACAAGAGTAAGTGATGTTAAGTACGCAATCGTGAACATTTTACCTTTTTGCTTTTACCTTTTTATAGCAATGATACAGGAGTCGTGGTCAGCTTTACGTTCATTTGGGTAATTCGGTTACCTATCCCGAGCTAAATGTCCCAAATTGCAATGAAAGGTCCGATTACGAATATTTATACATACATGATTGGTTGATTTAATAAAACATCTACAAAACGCAATTTAATATATTTAATCGCAATTGTTTTGATTGACGTTCCATTTGGTGAAGCCGACACAAATTTGATTTTTATTATGATGTACTAGTACTAGTATTGTTTTCTTTTAGTACTAGATATACTAGGAGACCGGAGTTACGTTTCAAAAAACAATTTCACTTAGTTAAACATTTTTTAAATATTCTCACCTTATTTATTTTAAGCTTTATTTATATAGATGATTCATAAAACTAATCAACACGTCATCGTCATCAATTTACGAGATGTATGTACTATAGAGTTGTTGTTCGACCTTTTTTATTGGTCCGCTGCTGGAGCGGGTCTCCTCTCACAGTGAGAGGGATTTAAGCCGTAGTCTACCACGCAAATTCGAAATGGCAAATTTCGTTAATTTTAATAACCCTTTTATACCACTTAAATTTCATGAATATCCCTAGATTTCTCACAGAACCCGTTTGTAACTGTGATCAGAAAATACAAAAACCAAGAACAGAAAAGTCACAGTAAGCCTCTGCATCTGGACGCGACGCCGCATAATTTCCTCGGGCCGGCCCTGGCAGCGCGCCAGGGTACCCGGTATCCCGGTAACTCCATTGGACGTACGATTCTGTAACGTACGGAAATTTACCGGTATTCAGATCTCTGTCCTACAAGAAACAAGCGGAATCAATATTGATAGGAAAACAAGAATGGAGTTCCGAATTGATGTGTTTCGATAAATTCGTTTGTAAATAAAATCAAAATTCCTTTTTTACGTTATTGTACGGGTTAGCGACAGAGAGTGAGTTTTCGTGTCTTCGAAGTGCGATTAAAATTGGCAGTTTTAGACGGGAAATAATGTCTAGACGTCATTGCAAACATCTGTATTTTCATAATTTAAAAAATAGCCTTTAATTGCTTGTGCCTAAATTTATGTACTCCGCTATGCTTATTCAAGCACTTGCAGTTAATTAAATTATTAACAATATATCTTAAAGATAAGCATACATAATTTGACGTGAAACCTTTTTTTATTGGACTACACAAGCATTTGACCACAATCCCCCGTGATTTATAGTGAAGAGGTTGCCTACGAAGTATCCTGCTTGCCTGGTAGATGCCTATTCACTCTACATTTGAAAAGGCCCGTTTAATCGCTCAAATACGGCGTCCAAGCGTACTTGTGGTGCAGATGACGTCACACGGTATCATTTAGCACAGTTTGGCATCACGCCAATATAACCCGGTAACGCCATTTGTGCTGCCATCCCACGGTTCCGCATAACAAAAATTAACTAATTAAGTCCTAATAACTCGTTACAGGATTCTCGGCTTCAACGCTTATTGTTGCATTTGCTATGCTTCTGCACTCGTTCATTATGAGTTAAATCTTTTAGAAAACTAAGCCACCTTTATATGGTTATTTACTAATAGTATTGAAATAATAACGTTTATTACATTTCTTTCTTAGTATAAAGCCATAGAGTCGGAAAAATTTCGATACTACTAATCTCAGTTTCGAGGATTCAAAACGTGACATCAAATCCAACGTAATCGATTTGTTATTAAATGATATAACTTTATAAGCCTTTGTCTTAAAAAGCCTGAAACCTTCTACTTATGGGAAAGGGCCGGTGTCTATAATAATATTAAAACTATAAAAGGATTGATATATTTTTTTAGTAATTAGCTGTAGAGGTTAAACTGTAGAGCCGTAAGAAAAAAGCTAACGTTTATGATACTGTATAATTACTTGCTCTTAACGTTTATATGTGTGGCAGCTTGCCAAAATGACTCCGCGGTTCTATTGAACTGCCATTCTCTACAGCTTGTATCTAGTGAATTATTCAAATTTCACTAGCAGTGAGAATAACATAAAATTAATTTTAGAATACAACATATTACACATGTTAGAACAACGTTTAAATAAAACCATCCAGCATTGTAGATATTGATGACAAAAAAATACAGATGAAACAATCCTGCAAACTTGATTAAATAATAAATCTGTCTCTGCTCGCCGGCTATAGCGATATATCGACCCAGAAAAGTTACAAGTAACAGGGGCAGTCTTAAAACAAACAGCTATCATGATACAACTTAATAACATAATATCATCAAACAGCGGAAATCTTGGCAGCGGGCCAGCCCGATGCGGTAGCACACCGCTTGTTATTACATACATTATGTCAGAACTTAAGCCTACACCATCAACGTAATTGTTACGAGTTAAGTACACATCAGTCTCTAACATTTTAATGAAAGCTCAGTACTTACATTTCATTATTTTACCAGTTCAGGTATTAGTACTAGGTACACTCGTTACTCGGTTACACTCGTACATCTGTCAATTCAACTTGACTCATCTTATCTTCGCTAGATGGCGTTAGAGTTGTGTCAAGTCGGTCGAGCCGGCCGCTCACTAAGTTCTTTCATTTATGGACTGAAACAAACCTTAAAATTTATTGCTTTATTGATCGTCGAAGTCTCTGTTGTTAGGAAAACTGTGCCTCCACTTCTTTTTAATGAATTCCACGTATAACGTACTAAAACTGATTGAAATGCTTTTCAAATAGAGGCTACAGTAAAAATGTACAAAAATATCTAAGACCTTCGTTACCCCAGAATTGTACAGAAAAAATTGTACCTACGTGCCGTTGGAAAATAAATCCATGTCAATAAACGGATACGAAATAAACTATACCAACCTAAGTGAGAAACGGCTACGAAAACATGCCTGAATTTCTCAAGATATAAACTTGTATAAGCCCAAGAAATGCCCTAGAGAATTATTCGTGGTCACCTTTCAAACTCATATTATTAAAAGCTTATATGTATTTAACATTTCTTGTAAGGTCGTTATAGTGTCATTTTGACATGTCATTTTGCAACTGACTTAATTAATAACATTATAAATCAGTATACTTAATAAATCAGTTAATACCAATTTAGATGACAATTGATCATTACCTATAGTAACGTCATTCTAAATCCAATATACCTAACTAAACAAAAGCTTGTATTCAAAAATGTTTTTGCCCTTAATTTAGTATCTATGCAAAAGAAATTGTCTCTCATATTAAATAATTTTATTAAAGACATTACAATCATAACAATAAATCCATTAAAACAAAGTCAAGCTATTATTCGCAAAAGCTCTACTGCGTTGAATAAAAATGACCCTTCAAATCGTATTTGTTCAAGCATGCTACCTACCTCTTAAACAAAAACAATTTTCTGGCTCCGCTATATTTTGATCGTAATACAATACCGAAGTTTTTCCAATACACCGGTAACTCTTATGTCGAAGCTTTAAATGATACGTTCCATTATTGAAAACCAATCATACGCTTAAATAGGGGAACGACAAGTTTGTCAGAGATTTTTATATATATATAGATGAAACATCTTAAAACAATATTCATTGCTTTGTATGCGTAAAAGAAGGGCTTTGTTTGTTTTAGTATTCTATACAAAATTGAGAAAACTTAGATCGACTGATGATAATAACCCTCATAGGTAGACCTCATAGGGAAGGAAGGCAAGCGTACGATTGAGGCACTCTTTATGCACTTGGCAAGAAGATTTCGTGAGAAGAGTCAGTACAGAAACCCATAACATCTTATATCAATGAATCATCATTGATTAATAACAATCATATTATTTAGATGACATGTCTAATGACGTCATCTGAATAGAAATATCAAAACTTTGAATACATAGTGCCATAGAAGATAAGTGGAATCAAACTGGGTATCATATTTCATCTCTAATGGATTCCATTGTCAATAAATTAATATGAATATTGGAATGTTCAATCCAGCGAAACTGGCGTACTGAACAGAAAATTTCATGAATCCAGAACAATAGCGTCGCAGATATTGAATGCTTACTATGAAAAGGAATTTCATTCGCGGAATCAAATCCATTACGCATTACTAAGTCCGATTCGTTTGGTCTTTGCTATAACAATCACCCCCAGTACATAGAGGAGCTAAAAGTATATGAAGCTCCATCCGTAATATACGCTGTGTAGAAGCTTAGATCCTGACCGGGAATTGAATAAGTACATCACGGGAGATTATGTTCCTATTAACCATGATTAACTTTGTCATCTCTCCTTTTTTTCAAAGTGTGATATTAGATTCCGGAGGCAAATTGTACTCATCTGATATCTGGAAAAGTAAGACATGGAGCATATCGTGATTCTTGTATATATATTCTCAAAACCGGATTTTTGCCTATAGGATATGAGGTGTTTAAAGACTTTTACAAACTTTTCAACCACCTTTAAAACTTGTAACCAGGCTCAAAGGCTATTTTAATTGGTTGCGTAAACCTTTGTAACTCAGTAGGACACATTGACCTGCATAGATTGTTTGGGCTCGGAAACGGTTATTATTTGACGATTAAACTAACGTATTATTAAAAATTTTACGGCTGAAAACCGATATTTTTACATCCTAGATGGTTTACTATCTATACTTTAACTTTTCAAAATTCAGTCTTTATGATTTGCTCAGATATACGAGGTAAATGGACGATATGAATAGAAAATGTTTTCCAAACGCATTAATATTCACAGAGATGTGAGCATGAAAAATATCTATGAAGCTTTTCTGTTAGTTTTACCAATCCATCATTCACATAACGTTGATGGATTAATGGCTTCCGTATGGGAGATCTCCTAATGTCATCGCTGGCTCCATAAACCAACAAAATTCGGTAATAATACACCTTTTCGGTGTTGATAATTTAATTTACATATAATCATTTGATTTTATTTGAATACAATTGAATATTCGCACGTAAATCTGTTTACCGACGCATCTCCAAAATATCGGATGTTGAAGAGAAGAAAAAATCTAATTTGGACGTGTTCAAAAATCGAGGGTGGAAATTAAATCCTCACTCGGGAAACAAGTTTGGAATGTTTTCGTCAAATTCGTGTTTCGCATTTGTTTTTCGGATTGACTGTTGTATTGGGGATGTTGTTGAATAATTTTGTAGCCTAGGTGACCATACAAATTGATTATTACATTAAAAGAAATGCCCACAGAACTTATACATAAGCAAAGGTAACTTGAAATAATGGATTCGTAAACCTTTCTATCAATCCTATTGTGTCAGACCTCGGTAATACCAGAATTATCATTTCATTACACTGTCACATATGTATATGTATAATACACACACGATTTTGAAATTCAAACTTGCCAGCCACACTCAGTGTGCACTCACTGTAGCGCAAACTAAAGAATCAATCGTTTGTAAGGAGACAAGGCACGGGTGAGGAAATCGAACACTCGTGCACTCCAGAAAAGTGTGATGGAATTTCAAAGCCAAACTGATATGTCTTCTACTACAATAGACTTAAGGTTTAGTTTTGGGAGACAAATGTTTAGTGATTCTAAATGGTAGCTCAGTATACAGACAGTTTGAATGACACGCATTGGAGGTACGGTTTCACAGTAATGGATACTGATTTGTTATGACACTATGTCTATCACAAAAGTTATGAGTTTTTATGTAAAGTTGTAGTACAGAAACAATAACTGCGGAGAAAACTTACTTGAAATTTATCGAGATATCCTAAATTCATGCAGCTAATTCTTAAATTAACGAATATGTGAACGATAAGAGATATAGAATCATTCAGCCCCTACTAGACTAGGAAATGCTCTAATATTCCAAGAATCCATAAAAAACTTTATATCAGTACTTGATAGTTACAAAAAGTTTTTAATTAAAATGTATCAAAAATGCACGCTCCGAGTAATTATGAACAGATTTTGTTCACATTTCAGGCAAAAACAGGATTTCGCCACGTCACGCCAGTTATTACAGAGGTGTTGTCGTACGTAAAATTAATTAAAATTTCCGCTGGCTAAGGTCCCGTTTATAATGAAAATGTTTGTGCTACCCGTTGAGAACGTGGTTGTAAGCAAAAAAGACGTAGGTGCGTAACGTTAAGGGAACGATAATTCAATGTTGAAGAAGTGGAAAAGTACAATAAATGAATAATGGAACTGAACGTTTATTTCAAATACGAATGATATGTCAAGTGAAGAACCCACGCTTGTGACGTGCGTGTCTAGTTCATGTATAGACATATAAATTGACATACAAAACGTTTATGAAAATTTTAGTGATGCCGCTGTTAATGCCTTACTGTCCGTCGGTAAGCACTTAGCGTTCGTTTTCAGTTAGAAGAAGGGTTAACCCTTATTACAAGGGCGTAACATAGTTAAAAGTTGTGGCTCACACTTTTTGAATATATATTAATAGGCATTTGCAATAAATTTTATTGTTGCCAACTTTTCGTTTTTGCGTGTGCTCGTGCCCTAAGTGGGAAGGTGGATGATGTGCATGCTACGCCCAGGATTGTTCCAAAGTAATCTAAGATTTTATGACATAGGAAAGTGTGTGGTCTTTTGCATGTATGGATTGACTAAACTGAACTCTCCGACAACTAAATTCATGATCGCAAAGTCTACAGTACTGAAAATAGAATCTTATAATTTTGCACAGTAGGTTTCTTAATTTAAAGCAAGCATTGTAAAAATTTGTTGTTTTTAAATTTATATCTAAAATTAACGAGCTTGCGAAGTTGGTAATATCACATTGAATGTAAGAATTTCTTAAATCTACAAAACTCAAGTTTCTCATTAACTATGCTAACATCCTCTATAAACTGCCCTTAACCAATACTAGTTAAACGCAAACTATATGAATCACAACTGAACAGATTTATGAATATGCGATTGCATGAATAAAACAATGCATATTCATCGAGTTTGTTTCGGACATGGAAAACAGATTTCGATGTCAATAATACAACATACGTTTTTATGAGGGTACGAAAATCAATTATATCTTTGTAAATAACAGCAATGATTATTCGTGTTGACCGTCCGTAGATAATATTTGCATTTATTGGCAATATCTCATAAATATTATATCACAAGTCCCTAGTGATATTTTAAGCAATATATGGCATACCAACTTTAACACGTGGCTTCTCTTACATAGTTGCCATAAAAAAACTTAAGAAAAAATATAATTTTCGATGTGATGATACAGAGTGACGACTTTTGACGGAGAATATCATTAGGGAAAAAAGCGTAACGATTTCAAAGTACAATCGAAAAACATAAATCTAAACTAAAAATATAAAATGCTTTGAAGGTTTCACGTCTTTAAACTTTTTTTCTGTAATCTTATAGGAAAATAGTTGTGCCCCACGGTTTCACCCGCGTTAATTAGAGAACAATCTATTAAAAAACTAATTTAAGAACGCCACGCTAAAAGTACACG
>DWGJ01003180.1:0-13910 GCA_018246895.1 Aspitha aspitha aspitha | reverse complement strand
AAACAAAAAGTCCAAAGAAATGTCACAGAATTATTTTTTATTATGGTCGAATTTCGACCAGCAGGCGACCACTAGTTATATTAATTATGGAATTTACCATAACAAATGATAGAGAGCTAATTACGTATGGATGTGAAAGTATTAGGTGTGAGTGAGTAAGAATGATGTGGAAGAAGGAAGTATGAGGGGAAAGGGAAAAACAAAAGATGGTACTGAGACATAAAAAGACGAAGCAAGACGTAAAGACGTGAAATAAAGTTAATTTAATATTTACATAAGAGTTTTCGTTGTTCATTGTATCCGATATTTATTATCAATTTTATAATCTAGTAAATGTTTATGATTAACTGAAATGATTATAATTGTAATAATTATACTACATATAATTGAAAAAGAAATATTTACGGTTCAGCAGAGTCCGCAGACCGGGACGTGTTAATGTTTTCCGTCCATTTCAGAAGACCGCTTCTCGTCGCAATGAAGGACAGTGTCACGACGAACTTATGGAAACGTCCTTGCCTGGAATAATACAAACTATTGAAGATCTAATTGCAAACGGATCCATTCTTTGATACATTACAATATTCTTAAAACATAAATTACCTTATCTAACTCTATTTCTTATGCTTTTTAATGTCTATCTAGGTTCAAGTATTACCGCAGATGATCTAGAAAATTTGATATATTCTATCCACCAATGCTTAACCTGTATGGTGGAGAGTTTCATTTTCGTAGAGTTAAGGGTAACCAACAGCTTCCTGACTATCGGTCAATGGTCTTGCCACTACTTCGATTGTTTATTTGTTTATATGTGATGAAATGAGATCCGCCGTCAAGGAGGACATATAGTTGACAATATTTCATTATCATAATTAATCTGGTTATAAATACTTCCTTAAGTCAGTTAGTTTATATATATATGTACGTTTACTTTAATTACACATCCCATATACCTTGTCTGCTGTGAATGAAATACAAAAATACTGTCTCGATTAGTTTTACCTCCATCCTAGAGCGCTGTTCAAAGATAACACGATATAGAGTACCGCAAAAACTAAATCACATGAACAGCCTGATGACATTAATGAGAATTTTAATAATAAATGTTCATTATCACATCATGGTGATAAAGTTCTTAATATACAAATTTAGTTTTAGCGACACTGGCATACGATACTTATAGTTACATATAATGATGAAAATTTAAAAGTAGGTGAAGTTTCAATTTACCCAATTAGTATATGTACATGGCTTATAGCTTGCGTTAGGCTTACTATGTGTATTACGGTTGCAATATTTTATTGGTAGGTATGTATGTATTCGACAGAATCTTACATTTAGAACATTATGAATAATACGAGAGCTGTTTTTACATGTTAATTTGTATGTCCTAGACTATTTATCTACTGAGCCTCGTTTTGAAGATAAAATATTCAATTACGTACACTGGTGGACATGGATCATTTTAATGTTGTACCTACTTGTTATTGCTTTATTAACCAGTACACCCCAAAGATTAAGGTTTGTTTTCATCGTATGATCAATTTGGCCAGAAGAAATTAATGTATAAACAAATCTTCCCTAATAAGATAATTCTTATTCTTTGATAAAAAATAACGTAACATTAATAATAATAATCGAATTATGTACCTATATAAAAATCTGTTAAAATGTTAAAATCTGTTAAAATACTAAGAATGAGTATACAAAAGAGTTATTATCTTATTTTGGCTTAATTTCCACATTCATTATGGCCACAGTTCTTAAAAGGCATTGAATACTTTTCATAAGATTTTTTACACTTTTGAACAGTATAGTGAAGCTTTCGTCAGCCGCGGGGCGGACTTATTGTTACGTTAGTTTAGTTTGGATTTAATCTAGGTGTTCAATGTTAATATTTATAATTTATCAATAGAATTGTATGTATGCGTACCACCGTAAGAAATTTACAAATAACAACTAGCGTTTATCTACTGGAAACATTAGAATATTTCGTCTTACGTTACCTTGTTAGAAGTGCCATTAATGTCGCTATCGGGCTATTTGTGTGACAAACACAAAGAAATTAGTGATTAACATAAAATAAAAAGTTTCGACAGTGTAATAGATAACCTAAGCTTCTTGTGCTTTATATCATTCATGCAACAGTGAAAGTTTTAGAAAATTATTAAGTTCATTGCACTATTTTCTGTTTCGGTATATTTATTTGCTTTGGCATTTGCTAGAGGTATAGTATTGTGCCAACATTTAATTTAGCGCCGTGAGGCCAATAAGCATGCTCTAGTGCAGGATGATACTTACTGCGAGTGGTGACTGGCGTGTCCTGTATGCGTATCTAACTCTTTTATTACCATAGCGTCGCGCACTAAAGACTGAACTAAAGTTTTATCACCTGAAAATCGAAAAAAACGTCTTAAAATAATAGATACATTAAAAAACACAAAGCTTTAGACGTCCTATTTAGGTGTAGGTTATGTGAATGTCTCACTACACCGTAATTATACCGTCACAGAATAGAGGGCTACTGTGAGCGATATGGTAAATGTTTGTGCGTGTATGGTAAATGGGACTCCAAAGAAGAATTCTATTATTCCAAATATCTACAACTTTAGCTAACAGCATTCATTATCAGTTTAATATCGGTGCAAGAGCACGGGATCGATATTTACGCGGGTAACTCCGCTGTGCACTGTCAGTTCTGAATAAACAGAATTTATTATTCAATGTTTTATTAATACACTTCATACCTTATACCTAACCAATGAAACAGCTACAAGAGGACAAGACGCAGCTAATTCAAATTCAAATTCTTTTGTTCATTATAAGGTAATACATACACTCAATGAAGGTCATTTTTTAGTCATTGTACTTGAGCTTTGAGCGCCCTTCAGCCTATAGTAGATCGGGAGAAAACAGCCGGCGAAAAAAAACTCCCAGCGTTCTTTTAAATAACAAATGATTGTTAATTGTCGCCACTCACAGTAGTAGGCATCGCGTTCCTGTTTCTTGTGCGCGTTGTGCGCGGCGAGCGCGCGCGGCCGCAGCGACATCCACTTCCAGCCGGGGCGGCCCGCGCGCGCCATGAAGTGCAGCAGCTGCTCCTCGGCCGAGCTGAACGCCTGCCCCGACGTCGACGCGTACTCGCAGTACACCCTGCGCACGCACCGCACCTTACCGCACCGCACTTTACCGCACCGCAGTTTACCGCACCGCACCTTACCGCACCGCACTGGGGCCTCTTTACATCTCGTTGCCGCACTACGCGAGTGCAGCTCGCTTGTCGAACCAAAGATTCATGAAATCGAATATCCACATCCCGGATTCCCGCGGTTCTCCCGCACATACCTATTGTTATGATGGGCGTTTAGGATTTTAGCTATTCTGCGTAAGTTCAGGGAAAACTTACTATAATTAATATTTGTATAATTTTAAACTTTTGGAACCCCCTATAACAAACCTATAGCTACACCAATCCGCCATATGCCGTCTGCTCGATCTGCACGCGGGAATACCTGGTCTCAATAAGGGTTTAAATAACACCAACCCACTGGCACATACATTACGAGAGAAAGTTTTCTGATGTTACGTTTGAAATGTCTACTTCAGGTTACAACTTACCAGTCTGGGTGCACTCTCCAATTGTCGCCCTTGAAGTACTCTGTGACTGCATGAAAATAATAAAATGAATTGCGTAAATCGTTAGTATTTCTTTAAAATTATTCACTTATATTAAATTTATTACATTTTTTTTATTCACGAGATTTTTGTTATTTACCAACTAGAATTATCAAATCGACTGTTCACTGAACCTGAGGTGACCGGACGCGCAAAAATATGAATGTAATCGGGTACATCTTAGTAATTGGCACACTAACTCACCATACTCGGACACACATAAACACACAGACGCCCACACACGCACACACACATACACACATACACACACACACACACACACACACAAACACACACACACAAACACATATAATGATAGCCTAAATTGAATTGTATACCTGGGAAGGAACTGACTCCCAGTCCAGCCACACCTTACGCTTTTCTAGGAGTCAGGGCTTCTAATATGTGTATTTATGACTGTAGTTTTTGGCCAATAAATCATTATTATTATTATTATTATAATTATGCTGAGGAAGGGTAAGGATATAACTAATTCCTAATAGTTTTCATGAGTGAGGCAGGCGGTGTGTTACCGTTCTTGGGGCTGTGCTTGATCTCCTGCTCGGCCTGCAGCTCGTACATGCCGTAGCCGTCGGGCAGCACGGCCGCCAGCGAGTAGGGCGTGCCCTCCACGGGGCTGTAGAAGTACCGCTGGCGGCGCGTGGCCACGCGGCGCATGCCGTCGTACTGCACCTTCACGCCGATCTCGGTCTCGCCCTCGCGCTGTTCTATCATGTCGTGGCGTAGCTGCAAGACAAATTGCACGTTACTCATGAACTCGAATTGTACCATATTAACAATTCGCTGCTTTTCATCAATACTCACACAACACCAAATTTTGAAAATACCAGTTTATAGCACAAATAAATCCAAAATATTCATTATTTCATACTCAGTAACACTCACATTTATAAAGGCAGAAGCGGCATAATGTCGCGCAAAAATGTCGTGTTCTAATTGGTAATTTTTTACAGTACTGTTTTATTTTGATTAATTTTCAAATGGCTACCATGTAAAATGTGAATTTTGGATTGTGCGAGTATTCATGAAAAGCAGCGAATTGGTCGGGTAAGAAGAAAAAATAGAGCTTTTACATTAAAAGTGCATGACAATCAGTGCACACACAAAGGTATCAGTTGTATCGCCATATTCTACCTCTTACTTCCTCAGTAACATTTTCAAACAGAATTTTCGAATATTCCGCGGGCCGGATTGATGTCCTAGACGTTTTTGGCTTATTAATTGGTCGTTGGCAGTTTTTTCCTGTTCACGCTTTAAACTTTATTTGTTGTTACTATGATCGAAATCGGATTTAGGAAAATGCAAGAATGAAGGAATATTCTCATAAGATTAAACAATACTTACATCGAGAAGGAGCGAGGTCAGGTTGACCCTGGAGTTTTCATCGGAGTCCACGAGCAGCTCCACGTCCGTCAGGTCTACGCTCGAGTACAACGGACGGAGCGTCTCCGTGTACTGGAACGTACGCATCCTTTATATATACGCTTTATAAGTTCATTATTTTATGGAAAAGGGTGGGGATCTCATATATTATGCAGGAGGGAACTATGAACGATCGGTGATACTACGAGTACGTAAATCTTTAATCAAAATAAAATAATACACCCGTCACTCCTGTCAACTCACCTCCTCGTTGGTATGCTAAAACAAACAATATTTTAAATACAAAATAATAAAACAAAAACCAAATTAAAATTATAATAGTGTAAGGAGTAAATCGACCACTCAACAGATACGTACCAATGGTCGCAAATCCGGATGATATAATACATGCCCGTTGTTATCCACCATAAACGAGTAGCCGTTTACACCCAACTAAAATAAAAATTGTAGATACTTTAATAAACATATGTATTTTGTAATCGTATATTCTAAATCGTTATCGTGAACCCATTTGTCGTTCTGGTATGAAACACGGGACTGCTTTCAAAATGGTTAACGTCACTCAATACCACGAGGGCTGAATGTTGGCAAACTAGGTATTAGATTTTTTGAATACGATTACAGAAACAACTTAAAACATTTTTTAAATCTTGAAAGGTCAAGTATCAGCGGTAGCGCAAAGGTTTGCAAATCATCAAAGAACTGGAGCGATGCCAGAGTTGTTACAGAACTTCTAATTGCTGAAATATGGTAAGGTCATATAAATAGGCTCACGAGGTCAGCAGAATACCTTGTAAGGTGGCACGAGCTTCTTTATCTGATCGACAGGTACGTCCGTTCCTACCACGCCGAGTAAGTTGGCTTCTCTTTTCTGAAATAGAGGTGTACAGTAAGCAAATTTTTAGAACGATTTAAAATAGTAAGAATTAACGACCGTTTTTGCCTCTCACGCTTGAACGGGTGGTTGCAACCCTTTGTATGTTCACGGGTCTCTCCTGTCGCCATTCGAGGCCTAAAGCAAACACTGCTTCGAAAAACTCACACAACAGCTGATGTGATTTGTCGGTTGAGACTCACCGTGTGGTTTCTCCTGTCGAAGATAGGGACCGTGACCGAGGTCATGAGCTGGCCCATCCCGTCGTCGGCGAGGTTACTGCTCTGTAATTATTGTTACTCATTACAATCGTCTATGTCATCCTCATGTTTTTGTTCCTTAAAAGATTTCTTCATCATACAAGTTGTTCAGAATAACAAAAGCACACTTTGAACTAAAAACTTATCTTTTGCAGGTCAACAGATTTATTACTGTCCCAATTGGCTCATTTACATTTTATCTCTGTATTTTCTACTCTCTTTTCATGAAAAAAAGTAAGTCTATCTATTTATTACGTAATAATAATTCTAATTCCAATTGTATTTCTTAAATGTGTACGGAGTAAACGGCAAAACATGGTTGAACTAATTATACTCTAAAATCTTTAATTTGTGAAAAGAAAACATCTGTCTTTGTACTTACCCTTCCACCGACATAGACGGGGCTCCAGTGTACCGGGTGCACGGTTTGGTACATGACCAGCGGCCGAGCCAGCACCTCCACGAAATGCAGCACTTTCGAACGAATCTCTGCATGATCGTTGACGGTCACGTGGAAACCTGCACACAGTTTTAGATCGTTTTTGCATGTTTTCGTTGAGAATTACCGTGACTTTCTATACTTCTTATTGTCAACAATAGCGTGTGATAGTAATAGTCTAAATTTTAAATTCAGCCTCCCACACGAGAGGTCTGTGTTCCATCCTGGCACGCCTTTGATTTGTTACGTGCGTTTTATAACTAAAATTTAAATATCATTTGCTACAACGGTGAAGGAAAACATCGTGAGGAAACTTGCACACCTTAGAAATGTTATAAAGTATAAAATATTTTCTGAGGTGTGTCAAGTCTATCAATCGGCACTTTGCGCAGCGTGGTAGACTATGGCCTAAATCTCACTATGAGACAACATAAAAGTCGAACAACATATCTTAGCATCTTAGGTTATAAATTAAACTAGTTATTTTTCGAGCGATTAAACGATCACTTCACAGCTCGTTGCGTTGCAATGTAAGGATTTCTAATATACGACTGGATCAGAGTCGAATACCTTTATTGCTGCAAGCCATGTCCTTCATGTTGTGTCCGGACGCGGCGTCGCCGCCCACGCGGTACGTGAAGATCCGCACGGGCATGTGCGGCCAGTTCCACGTGCGGAACACCCCCTTCACCCCGCCGGCGCCCCCGCCCGCACCCACCACCGCTATTGCCTGGTTGCATTGGCAACCTTGTCCGGTGCGGTTATACTACAGATAAATAAATGCTATCGATGAAACAATAATGTAGGTGCCTACTGTGCTGTAATACGAGTACATATAAACATTTTGTACTACCTCTGGAATTTATAATTATTGAGAACCAATGTTACTTTTGAAGCTATAGACCAAAAGCTACACTATGTGTCCCATTATTATATGGATTAACAGTATAACAGTAGCTAGCAGTAATAGCATTTCTTGCGAAATCAACTATACAGGTAATGTACATATAATGATTTCAATGCATCAAATGAGATATAAAGTAGTTTCTTAATATATTATGCATGTTTCGGGCTACTCAATAATGTGTATAAAGCCATTTACCCGATGAAGTATCTCGAAGCCAGTGGTAAGCGCGCCGGTGAGGTTCGCGGCGCCGCCGGCCGCCTCAGCCGCCCACAACGCGCTCTTGAGTTCTCGTATCGCTTCAGGCACGGCCTGACACACACACGTAAGCAAATTTGTGGACCATTTCATGGACGTTTGTACACCAAATTCTTAAATACTGTAATTGAATTATGTAGAAATTTTTGAGCGAATTAAAGTGTGCATATGTTACGAATATGACAAACATTTTTGGAAACCAAAAATTATAGAACATTCATAGAACAAACACCAATTAGGCCCCCTCACAAGTAGCAACGTTTGTCTTGTGTTTTCTCGAAAAATTACAAATAGTTATGACTTATGACTATTAAATATATTCAGACAGACACAGGACACTTCAATTTTGCAACTATTCAATTCAATAACGACAAAGTAAAAGAAGTATGTGTAAGAAAATCGTAGTTTATTATTTATCGCATATTCTTTAGTATTTCACTATAGGAAAAGGTTCCGTGGTGTTTCCGTTCCTATTTAGAAACTACTTGGTAGTTATATTTTGAAAAACTGGTCTTTCTGTATTTGAACTTTGAAAACAAGGTATAGCGGAGTATCTACAGTGTTGGCGGGTGAGTTCTGTAGTCTACAGAAATAGAGCGTAAGTGGCGGCCTAGAGCGCTAGTCACTTTCTCACTGGCCTCTAAAACTCAAGAGGGTCAAGGATTTATGTCACGATCTCGTAGAAGCAGATATGTTACATAAATATTTATAATAGCAAAACGCAAACCGCGAGAGCTTTTCAGAATTGAAGCACTGAAAAACGTCGGAGAAAAAAATTCACGCTGCTGCTAATTGGATCATCGCAGCCTTCTCTACATGCGGACTTTAATGAATCAACATTTTATGTGGTATACTCAGGTATGCTCAGGAATTAATTATGAAATAGTTTTGCGTTAAGGTTTTATTGTAAAATCCGCTAAATACAGATTTGAAAAACATTCAAATACGCAAATCATCGGATTGATTAACATGGCACGATAGAGTTCAAGTTGTTTAGGTAAACAAACGAAATTTCCCTACGAATGAAACTTACACTTACATAAATATGTAAGTACACAGTTATCATCACGAACGTAATGATGTATCGAGTATCAACTATGAGACAAATGTTATTTGAGAAATTAATTGCTCTCAAATATGTATTAACACCGTGTAATATACATATAAAGTATTCGTTTCTATAGTCAATAATTAGAATTCAGTTTACCTTACTCGTATATTTTTTGCTAGAATTAGAACAGATCTTTTCAGAAGGAGTACTTTGTAATTGCATTTTATAATTTGAAATTCTTGCTCTTTATTTCGTGGGATATTGTTCTCTATTCTCTATTCTATTCTCTTTGTATCAGAAGAAACACTGAAGATCAGTTGGCTGGTTATGTAGTACCTGTCACAAGTCTCGTGTAGGCGCAAACTTGGGAGTTTAAAACTTGTGTAAAGATAGGGGCGCGGTCGCTCGCACCTGCAGACAGCCGCGAGTTCAGACACTCGCTCCACTGCCACTGCGGATAGATTCTATCACTAAACTTAGCAAGACTTAAACCGAACCAGAGAAAACTAGGATTGCACAAGATGTGATTTTCAAACTGTGTCATTTGTATAATATCGCGCGTCCACAATGAAAAGTAGTCGCAAATAGCACTTATGTGCATGCAAAGTTACTACGATTTCTGTTTAAGTTGTACATAGTTAAATCAAAGAAAATATTGTTTAGGAACTTTAATATAGAAATATACAATACAATGAGATTGACGGAAAGATGAAGTATCTACTTATGATAATCTTGCCAAGATACATCGTTGGCGTTGGAAAGGCTTTATCCAACTCATTAGCTAATCCTATCTGTGTATATACTATATAGTAACACTTGTAACTTAATGTAGTTCAGACTGTGCTGGAACGTTCACATCAAGCGATGTTTATCAGATTTACAATAAACATAGATTCGGATCATATACGAGTAGTTACAAAACCAGCATGTAGTTAATTATAAGAACTAAACTTAAACATGTCATGTCATGTATTAGTATACGAGATTTAAACTTCTCTGTAAAGCAATGCCACCGTCCTGTTGTGACACCAGTTGTGACATTCGTTCGCCTGCACTGATACCGTGATATCTATAACTTAAGATTCTTGTAGAAAACGTATTAACTATATTAACAATTATTAATACATTATGTGATATATGTAAATTAATGAGTCATGTTTTTTCATCAATTACATCGATTCATTTTACGTAGATAGCTCGCAGAGAGACTTTCAAGGATTACACTCTCCACTGTGTTTTGAATTAAATAACCTACCTGTAGACTGAGATTTATCGTTTTTAATGGATCGCATAAATCGTCTTTGATTGAATCCATTAAGGCGCGTACACACTAATCATGGAGAGATGCGTATCGTAACGCGTAGGCCCGCACGCGATATCTGCATTTGCCCTCTAATTTCAGAATACAGATTTAACTGTGAACCACCTTGACTACAATATAAATATTGCGTTATTACTTCTATATTAACAACTGATGATATTAAATTCCGAATTGCTTGGAACTTCTTCAAAATAGGTACTGGGGTCGAAAACGTTCAACGTTTGTGTAGGTACGAGTATAGTCTTTATTGAAGCCATTTAGTTATTGAATATTTCTAGCTTCATATCCATTAGGTACACGTGTACAGGCATATTGAAAATTAATTGACTATTACAGTTACTTTCTATGTTCTCCAAAACAATTAGTGAGCTTTTAACAATTTGGATCAAAAGCAATAGCTGCCTACGAATTATTTTACTTTTGTGGAAGTTTTTATTGATGGGTAAACTTGAATTTTAGCGCTAATGGTTTTACGATTTCTATTTGTATTTGTGTCAGTTATTAATATCAAGTTATATTGTAATGTAGCGTATAATAATAACGCGTGTTTTCATTATACGGTAGGTATACGTCAATACCGCATTGGGTATAATGTACAACATGTATACATGTGCCTGCTTGCGGTGACACCTGCCTTTGTACGTTCAATTTGATTAATAAATTTGTAGGTCACGTATTACGTAGATTTACTGACAAAGTTAAGCTAGTAAGCCAGCTTCTGGCGCGTTTATAACAGCGTTGAAGCCTAAATACGTTATTTGTATAATACGATGTTTGGTATTCTCATTATTCCGGTCCAAATTAAGCGAGTGTGTAATATTGGACTAATCTGTTTTATATCTCCTTAGACGAATAATTGTTTATTTAACCCAATTTATATTACTATTCTCTAAATCCTCATTCGTATTCGAGCACTAAATTAAGAAACTAAATTCTGAGTAAATATTTCATCGTTGTATATTAATTTGTGGTATGAGAGCACTTACGACTTAGTGCTTTCGAACTCTGCCTCCCGCTTCGGAATTCTGGCATTCGACTTCGAACTTTAAAAAGCTACATACACATATGTTAAGAAAAAATGTCACTTGACAAACGAAGAATACGAATATCATGAGGATATCTGTAAGCCTGAAAGTTCTACAAATTATTCTCTAAGGCGTGTGATAACTGCCAATCCACGTTTACCCACCGTGCTCGCATGTCTTCAACCCCCTCTCATTATTCGAGGAAACCAGAGTCAATAGAACAAGAAGAATAAAGGGTTGCTGAGATATACTGTTGACATTTATTTGATACATTTTGAATACTAATAACAATTAAATATCTATTCAAATGTTCCCATTAACAGCTTCATGTTGACATACCAAAACATTAATTTCGCAACGGAAATGAAATACGTCTGAAGTACACTCCATACGGAACTGATTGATATAGGCGTTAGGGTGCGTTTCCACCAGAGATGTGAGAGGATGCGTAGCGAGGAATGTGTTTGTTAAGAACCAATAGGAGAGAAACCTCGCTCCGCTAAGCGAGCGTACTAAGCGAAGCTAGGTAAATGAACTTAACAAACACATTTCTCGCTACACATCCTCGCACATCCCTGGTGGAAACGCACCCTTAGTGGTGACGGGATAGTCGGAAGATTTCAACGCAATAACCTACAGAGTTGCGAACGAAACATGTTTTATTACTATAGTCTATGTACTTACCTGGGCTAAAATTTTGGTGTAGCACGGATGTATCTCGGACACCGACTCGCTGTAGCGGTATATGTTAACGAAATCGTTGGGTCCCAGCGTGTCGAGTAGAGCCGACACGGTCGCCTTGGCCAGTCGCCGATACGAGGAGCTGAGGTCGTCCGAGTCGTCTAGAAGGATGACCAGGTCTTTTGGCGAAGTGGCCGCCTCCACGAACCAGTTAGATGATCTGAAGTCGTAGAAGTCGCGAGCGTGGTGCGAGTACCCGTCCTCGGGCGGCCACGACATTGCTAAAAGGAACAGATATAGCCATTGAATTTGTCTACTACTACTTATTCGGCGCTGATGGCGCGCGTGGGGAATTCGGGCTTCGAGGATCTTGAAGTTGTCAATACACCCGATAACACTTATTGTACTTAACAGATTTTACGTTTTGGAGACCGTAATAAACATTCGTGAGGTTATTGAATTATGAGGTACCTGGATAACGCCTCATGAAACCGGTGGATGAGGCGTAATATTGCCACGACAAGGACGGGTCGATCTCGTAGTTGTTCATGAACAGGGGGTCCAGGTGCTCTGACCACGCTATTTGGTTCTGAACTTTTTCATCTGCAACAAATGAAAAAGATATCCAAAATACTGTTCTTTTATATGTAGTATAATTATTTGTATGTAGTACCTAATAATAAATAATTACAGTACAGATATTGACGAATATTGTAGGTTACTTGAAATAAATATAATAAAAATTAAAACAACAGTTATGGTAAATTTGGTGAACGTTTTTCTGTTTAGTGACATTCTTTCCCGATTCTCGCGGTGCCGAATTGTGTGATACATAAATCCATTGTGTCAATTTTGGCGCCCATGAACCATTTAGGGAAATTTCGTTTAAGCACCCATTAAAAGGAGCGTAATTGGCGAACTTGGTTCATTGAGCAGCCGTGATTGCTTCTCCTGGGCCGCTGGCCGGAAAAATTGATGGTTAGGTCCGACCATGGTGTCTGAGATTAATGGAAGAGATTTTTAAACTTTCTGGACACAACCCTACATGTTATTTTATAATATTAACGATTTATGTAGTTACTAAATAAAACTATCTCTATGCTAGATTACAATATGTTTCATAGTTTTGGCAATTTTATAGGAAAGGGAATGAGTTAAGTGGGTGTTTCATTCTGTACACAACATTTGAATAAAATTAAACCAGCAAAGTCCGTATGTGCAGACTGCTAATCAGATAGCCCATATACGTGATGTTTGCATGGCGAGTGCAGGCGCCGTAACAAATTAAAGTTTGTTAATTGAATAATTTAAGGCTTGAGCTCAGTTTCCATACCGAAAATTCAATTGCTTTTCACACCAAGCTTCTACTGTCTGTTTGGGATAGTTGAGCACTGTCCATGTTTTAATAATTTAGTGAAAATTTAGCTCTAAGTATAGTTGTTACTGTATTAAGAAGTAAAAATATAAGATATTTATGATTGCATGAAAACGCCCAATTGTATTAATGTTTTTGTGACTGTAAAGAAGAAATATTACAATTGAAACATTTCTATTTAGTTGTTCTTCTTTACTCGTGAAGTTCGGCTGTCAGCTCGGGGAATTTCTCGCGCTCTTTTGTCGCGTGAAATAGATGTTGGAGCCTGGTGACACCTGTCTGCTGTCAGATGTCGCGTAACCACACTTTCATATCCTATTTAACTCTATCTGTCCACATATCAATGGTTTATTGTCCCCAAAGTTTCTCGCGTTTATTCTTTTTCGCAGGCATTTTATGTTAGTATGATATGGAGCTCGTGGCTCTACATTCTATTAAATGTGTGCTAAAGTTTCCGAAAAAATTTGAGCAACGTCTAAGAGACGTTTTACGGGGAGGAACCGAAACGAAGCAATTTGCAACACTGTGTCCATACGTCCGTATGAAAATGTAATTTCATTGTACACATATCGCTGCTTTTCATCAATACTCACACAACTCAAAATTTTGAAAATACCAGTTTATAACACAAATAAATCCAAAA
>DWGJ01003179.1:0-13913 GCA_018246895.1 Aspitha aspitha aspitha | reverse complement strand
TTTATTACGCCCAGACACAGAACAAACAAATGTGCTCATCACACAAATGTTTGTCCTGGGTGGGAATCGAACCCACGTCCTCCGGTTTTGCAGTCAGGGTCACTAACCATTCGACCACGAGGCCAGTCGAAGTATATTACGTTTGTACAACAAAATTCATTATCGATCTGATTGTAAATATATCAGATACTACAATATTTTTACGCGATAACCAGTGAATTTTGTGACACTTAAGTTACTGCCAAATGTCGCCTTATCAAATGATCTACCCATTGTTGAGTCCATTTTGCAGTTAGATGCCTAAGTGGTGTTTATAAATTACAGTTATCAATTAAATCGTGACTCACGCTGATAAGCGCGTCCTTACGAAACAAAACTTTTGTGGGCTTATAATGTTTTTACATTTACATATAACAAATGAACTGTCGCTACGGAGAATTGTCCTCAATCAAAGATTGTCTACTAAATTTACACTGAGAAGTTTGAAAGATTGTGACTGTGTTACTATTTTTATCGTTAAATAAGCTACATATAATGATTTTAAACTTTATCGTATTATCATGATGGGTGTGAATCCTTATCTTTGAGACAGACCAATTTTATCGCAATCCTTTATTAGTCAGACAATTATTTTGACTCGACTCGGCTCGAGCTGTCTCGGTCTATGTAAAAGAAAGTTTGGAAGTTCCTTTTTATGGAACTAAGGCTATCGCATCTCCAGCATGTAAATCAAGGTGTTCGTTGCGGTCGGTACGTATAGCTGTATAGATACAGAGCGGGCGGCGAGCACGCTGCGCGAGCGCGTCCAGTCAGAGTGCCGCCGCGCAGCTAGACGCACGCGCGCCCTGCACGTGAACGGTACGGAACGACTTACGCACGCCGGTCATCACTGAAAAACTACTCGCGACTCGTTCATTTACGCAACACAATAATCGCAAGATGTCACTCTGCATGTACCTATTCTGTCCGTGGTTCTTTCTCGTGATCTATTTGGCGTTTCTTATGCTGGACGTGTAAGCGGGAAGTTTGAAAGATAGAGCGAGGAGGATAGCCGAGCGTGGAGCTCGGAGCGCAGGCGCGGCGTTGCGATCGATACTCGGCACGGTCCGCCGCGGCCGTTGTGTGCGACAGGCGTGCGCCGCTGCTGGCGGGCGCGCTCGGGTGCCGGCGACGGGGCAGCCGCGTGCCGGGAGCGCCGCTGGTGACGGTGGTGTTATGCGGCGCGGGTGCGCGAGGCGCTGACTCGGCCCCACGATCGCTCCGCACGCGTCGGGCACGCGGCCGCGCGCCGCGACCGCCATGAGCGCGGCCACGCCGGAGGTGCGCGGCCCGCCGGCCGACGCCGCCTCGACGCCGGTCGCCTTGCCCAGGATCAAGCCGGACCTCGGCCTCAACGATGCGACGCTGTTCGCCGTGTACTGCTTCATTAAGAATTTCATCGGGTGAGTCCAGTCGCGTAACCCACATCTCTATCGGTTAGCCAGTCGACTCGAGCTTTTCGTTGGACTTTCCGAATGTTAGACGTTCGTTCGCCATTTTCGTTTCGCATGTAAAGAATATACGTTAGGTTACATGGCAACGTTAATTACGTAATTTCGCTCTGATAAACTAGAAACTATAACCCACATCGAAATGCCCACTTAATTTAAATAACGCTATGTAATGTGCTCGCTCACGGTACATAAGAGTTACAAATAGTCACCAGCGTGGCCAGAATAGACAAAGACCGACGTAACATATTCAGTGAAACTTAGATCGGCGGCGTCGTGTTTCTCGTACAATTACATTGGTTGCTTTAATTTTTTCATAAAATTTTCATACCTATTACAGTATTATAATTGTAGTACTCACTCACAAATTATTTAAAATCGTCCTAAGCCTAAACACTATTGATAATTGTGATGTTAATTTAATTCATTGCAGACAACATTTGATGTAAACTTTAGGGTATCGTATATTATAAATATGACGTTTACCACACAATGTTAGTCTGTTCCTAGCATTATACGCAAACTACTTTGTATTCATAATTTGTTTATTAAACAATACATCTAGGTATATATGTATATGTACATTCAATTGTGCAGCGTTATTACGTATACCGGCGTTATTTATCAATTCGCAGAAACAAAGCGCCAAACATAAATTTCACTTGTAATGATTACTTGTAAATATGCATTTCAATTCGACAAATATTCCAATTTGAAATCTGACCATTTTAAAAATTTTATATTCCACCGATAGAACTCGATCGCGACTTTTAATTTCTAAATTCGACATTGTCTACAGATGATCCCGCGGGATCTCGGAATCCTATATTCGCCATGAGCACGTTTGAAATCGTTCTCGATCGACAGCAAGGTCGATAGATGCTAATCGAACGCACAATAACCGCCTCACTCGTTCGCTCGCTCACTAAATCGCACGCAAAGAAATTAATGTTGCGAGGCCACCGAGTGATTTACGAATGTCTTACATTTGATTAAATAGGTGTTTTCGAGCACCGAACGGATTAAGAAACTTTAATAATGCGATCGGTCAAGGAGCCAATGACGAAACATCATAACCACTGCTCACGACCGCTATGATATATCCAACGTTCTCTCTCCGTGAATTTGCAAGATTTTCCGTAACGATTTAGCTAACTAATAATACATTAGATTCGTTTTAAATATGAATATCCAGTTTATTTTAATTTCCTTATAACCAGGCTATTTCAATTTCCTTATATAATCGTATTTCATTGTCATCTACACCGTTAAATTCATCCACAATCGCTGAAATTGACCTATGTGTTATGTCAGTTTGTAATTAACTCGTAACTAGTTAACCATTTTCTGTTTCTGTTATTATTATTTATTGCTTTGTTTATTTTACGGCACAACGTGGCGACCTTGCGGCGACCGCGATCACGTTGTCACATTATATGTAATACAATATTTACCATTAGTTGAAACATAGCGTCCACCTCAATAATATTACATAAATTGCATGGAAGTTATAAACATAATATCATATAACTTTATGACCACGTCAAAATATCACTTCAGATTTCCACACTGGCCGGTTGTATGTAGGTTGTATACATTAGGTAATAACAGATATGTTTCAACAATTACGACGATTCGAGTAAATAATATTTGCCATATTCGTATTATTATGTACGAGACAGATAAGATCCGTTCCGTCCGATACGTGTACAGCCTTGTGTGGAAAATGTTTTAATAGCCTACGCCTTTATTTGTTAACCGCCGTTCGTATTTTGCTGTTCTAGAAGTATTTTTCTCGGTGAATATCGATTGCCTATATTCATTCCGATCAGAGCAATCGTTATGTTTTTCTAGAGTAATATTATGAATAATGAAGTAATTACCGTTGAACATGTTCATTTTTGTCAAACCGCAGGCGTTGTGAGCCAAGGCCGCGAAAGCAATCTCCCGACTAATTGTTATCAATAAAGGGCAGATATCAGCCATGGCCGAACTTCGTTGGGTGAAAGTCTTCGTTTAGAAAGTGCGCGTTGTTTTGTTTTCGTGTTCAGCCACACTGGGACTTAGTATCTACTCGCCGGATATATACATATGTACAAGAGATGTAAATCGTGGATAACAGATGTTACCTATCATCAGACGCATTGCGTACAAGTAATTATGTATTCCGATCCAGCAACGAACATGACTGTACCGTTGTTGATACTTGTTGGATGTAAGCAGCCTACTTAAGAGTATTTTTGGTAGTAATACCTACCGAGTTCATATAATTCTATACTTGTACCTGAATCTGGTCCTTTCCCCCATTTATATTTATGATCAGGAATTGTTAAAAATTTCATAATGATCTCATCGTGAGACCTCACCGGACTCCTCACGGGCGACGAAGGCTTACGGCTACCAGAGTGGTCAAAGATGTGTTCGCTAACTTCACATTCTTTAAGCAACATTGTATAAAACTTGTAACTCGCGTAGGTGTTGTTATACCGATTAGTTTGTGTTATGTAAAGTGGCATTTAAGTATTATACGCATATTCATGATTCAAAATTCCACTACTGTACGACGGGCTTTTTGGCCTTAACTGGACAATCGTGTTGTAGATGTGATAATAAATTTAGATAAAACTTGCAAAAAGTCCATTATCAGTGTCTAAAAACAATAGACCTAAACAATTTTGATGGTTTATAGGCATTATAAAACCCGTTGAAGGTCAAACGCTTTATGCAGAGTGATCAATTGAGAATTCGTTCCGGAGGTGGAACTATTGACGTCACCGCCTACGAATTATCGTTGCAAAAAAACGGATTTGCACAAAGATCACACGAAACAACAACAGTATTTCCATACTATCGCTATAGTAGAATTAACACGCGAACTCTTTTCACTGTTACGAGCGATCGCATTGACCGAGTTGGCAGCCGGGCGATGTTTCTCGGCGTTCCTCGCCTCGCTAGTGCGTTCGCAATTAACGCGTTGCGTTTTCATTTTGCATATCTAAGCCGATTGACGTCCCGTCCGATCGGCCGCATTTGCAATGCCGCACGTGCTCGTGCACGGCGACTCTGTGAAATTTCATTTTCCATAACGGAAATCGTAGCAGCAGCAGCAGTTTCACCGTCACGTGTTAGGACTGTAGACGGTCACGATCCGAACAGCGATGGTCGACTGCCCGCGATCGGGTATAAGCCTATCTATCGTTGTGCGATACCGTTGGCAATTTTATTACTCAACATCCGCCTTTCAATAATGCCATTCCATATAGGTACCGGTGTTGATACTGCAATGGAAAATATAATATGGGTTTTGTAATTCCCAAAGTGCAACGAACAACAAAGTCTCCCTTTGCATTAGTTTGGATCCATAGTAGTGTACACCTATTCTAATTTTAGTAGTAAGAATTGTAGAATTAATGGAAACTCATATAGATTTCATCGATATTGTCTATTGTCGAAGGTTTACAGACACGAGGTATCTTATTGTATTTTACTGCTAAGTTATGCCACTTTCAATCCGACAGCCCGTTGGATGAGCTTAGGATGCAAACAAGCAATACTGGCCATCATCACTTTCACAAGAAGAAAAGGGAAAGTCACAGTGGCGCCCGTTCCCTTGCGGTCAGATTGACTTGGCCCATTAGCCGACGCTAATTCCTCTTGTTTATATCATTTCACGCTGATTGCTACCCACTAATGTCCTTCGATTTCACCGAACTCCGTGCAATTTTCTATTTTCTTCTTTTTTTTTGTCATTGTTTCGTCAGTCCAAACATGCACACTATAGTATTGTAAATGCGAAAGTAACTTCATTTGTCCATATATCTGTTACGATTTCACGGTCTAATCGATTCGCCTTTTTGCAATGTAATTTAGCATGGGGATATTTTGAAGCCTGAGAATGAACGTATGATATTTTTATCCTGATATTCCTACGGATTCGAAATATACAGACGGGTTACAACGGAGCACAGATAGTACAAATACATATAATAGTTGTTTGCATTAACTAAACAAGCGTAGATTTTAGCACAATAATTGTGCAATATGAACTGTAATGTAATGTAATGTAACTCCGTAGTCTTACGTAACTGTCGTAGATATCATCGGCACGTATTTTGATTTTTATCGTAGCTCATATCAATCTTCGCTGGAGACGCTTTCAACGCTGCTTACTTGTCATATTTGTTCCGTTATCTCTTCAATCACTTCTGTCACGTTGCTAACGTTGAATAAATATAATCTGCTTCGTTTATCATACAGATTGAATTGACTCACATTATTACTGAACCGAAAGTATCCACCACAGCGATCGTACAATTTTTTTTCGCATCCTCTAGTTTTGTTTCATTGAACTCGCATTTATCATAATCCCTCCCCTACCCCCCTCTTCTTGTTGCACAGGTTTTCTCGTTTTCCATCCTTTCTTAAAATGTAGGTATCTTTCGACACTCAACCGACGTAAATAGGTTTTTCACGCTTCGTTACCGCCCTTTTATGTGTTCCTTCATTATTTTAATTAACATTTCCGTTACTTTGTAGTAACAGTTTGCGTTTGTTTTTCGAGGATTTTTTTACGTGTGACAATTATTTCTTTCGTACACGTTTTCATTTCACTGATATTTCACATTCCAGGTTCATTTCTCATTCCAGCTTTACAAATTTTCTTAATTCTCATTTCATTTTCACTACTTACATCCGCGTTCGTTTCCATAGACGACAGTACAATTTCCATCCACTATCTTTCATCTTCATTTCGTGCGTCGATGCATACCTATTCGCGATGCGGTGTTTCTAAAACATTCGTACTTACTGACACTTCGTGTTAAACGTTTTGAAGGTTGATGTAATAGAGTCAATGTTGTCATTATCAAATCTTCAAAATTTACGTTTTGTCATTGAACTACATGTTTCGAAGTACCTTGATTATATACCGGTCTGATTATAGTGTAATTTTAATTAGTTTAAATTTCGGGTTTCTACAATCTATAAACTGTCACTTGATGTTTTCAAACGATCCATTCTTTTTTCGATATGACAAAAGCGCACCTAAAAGAATATCTTCGGGATCGGCAGTAGGTTGTAATGCGTGCGCACGCGCATCTAGACAGCTCTGACGGGAGACAGCGCGTATCATTATGCGCACGCGTAACTTGCGCTTGCGTAACGCGCTGCGTTCACGTTGGTGTTCCTAATCGTATTCGCATTCGCATTATATCACTTTATTGGTATAATTAGATTCACGATAAGATTTTCACCCGGTCAGATCGGACAGACAGCTGTTACGATTGTGTTAGGTATGTTACGCATTTATATTATTGTAATGGAAAACATTTTTATTACACTTGTGACTTGCAAATTGTATACGTATTTACATTATCTAAATGATTCGCGCATTTCAGACAGTTCGATTCGAAACTGTCTAATATTATTCGGATTTTGCGATAGACAAACATTTCCACAAACTGTATAAATTAAAGCGTTGCTTTTTTAAATATCATCGCGCTCGAGAGACGTCAACGTGCCATTTGCAGTCTCGGTAAGTTTAGCAAATCTCACTTCAACTTATTATCTCATCGGACTAACTCTGCGAGTCCCCGATCTCGATTCTCTCCGAGGACGACCTCCGCGTTTATCTGTGTTACATTTATTTAAGCGTAAAGGAAACCACTTTATTTTCTGTATCGTCCAACGCCACGCCCATTCTATTCCGCTAGTGTTCACCGTGTTACGTATGTTCAATTATTTTATTGTACAGTTACAATTGTTACAGGTTACGGCTCGATTGTATTAATTTTTCAGAGAAATATTCTAAATTCCAAATTAATTGTAGCTTCACACCGCTTGTCTTCAGCCCTTCTATATCTATAACACGTATAGGTATGAATAAGCCTTAATCTTATTTTCCTTTATTTATCTTTATACTTATTATACTAAGTACATTTATTGTCAATGTTCGTTTAGCTCAGAATACTCGCACCCCCAATATGTCGTTTTATAAATAAAAACAAAAAGTTTCCATGTTCTGTTTAAGTCTATACAAGTTACTGATATAAGATGTTCTTTAACATTGAGTTGTATGAAAAATGAGTTAGGGTAGTCGTTTTACGGTATATTGGATAATATCGGAGTATCGAATTCCAAGGTTTCAGCAGAAATCAACAAACGTACTCACTGACCCCAATTACTTCTACGACTCTGTAATAATAAAACTCGTTTTGTATTTATTGGTTCTATCTTTTAAAGATATCTGTGTTTTGACCATTTAATTATTGGAAAAAAAGCTATTGAATTTGTAAGCCAGGCTGCTACACTGAATACTTAATTCATTTCTGACGTCATTGGACGTTGTATATGAAGCATATAAATCTGTCTTGTATCATATATAAATTAGTTTGCCTATTTACCCTATTAATGAAATACATAATTGTTGCAATTACAGATGTCGTATACAAGAACAGAATACATTTTAAATGAAATAGATATTCCAAAATATTACACTACTTTTTTCTTACACATTTACACTACCTTTCTGACGCCTTTTTTTTTGCAACGACTTTTAAATGTGCTCGAATGATGCTGGCAAACTACTCCTTATTCAGTGTACCCTCGAAAAATATTTTCGAATCTTTTTAAGCGTGTGTGCTGACTGTGGCTTTAACCGACATACCTAACACAATGGACCACACACACACTCGCACACATACTAAACACATTTGCACGCGACCAAGGACGAATATTTGCACGCTTTAGAAATATTCGCCGACGCACGGTAACACTACCCGCACCGATAAGGTAAACACATTGGAGTGAGCGTTTTATAATTTTCAATTAAACATTGCAAATTTAATGCGGTATAAAACCGCTGTTAGGGATTTTATCCATGTAGGTATCTCCGCTGTCACGTGTACGAATGTTCGTACTATTTGTTAAAAATATGCATACAGCGAAAGATCGCTTGTGACCTTTCATATATGTAGGTACGTACATTTTTATATATTTTTTCCTATAAAAAGATTTTTGAACTCTTGAACTTTGAAGATTTTGAACCTATAATAAGTGAATTATAGGATTATCTTGTATGTGTTATGCTAACAATAAATACGATATATTTAGGTATATCGTCACATAATGCATCGACTATAGTTCTATCATCGATAGTAAGACTACATACATACATACATAATACTGTACATAAGTATTCATTCCGTGGGTATTAGTAATATTGAATAATACTAGTAATATTAATACTATACTACAACTTCTACTACCACTAGTATTGCTACATTTGTGTAGGCATATACGAGTATAACGCGTTCATAATGCTATTTACACATATGTAACGGATACGCGTTGTCAATTAGCAAACGATAAGAAAGTTGGTCGCAGGATTTATAAAAGTTGCGTTGCGTGCCGTGTTACGCAATAAGTTGCATCTGCGGGTTGCGTTGATGTGCATACATAAAACCTGTTGCGTGGCAATATATTTTGTTTTTTTCAACATTCTTCTTTGATTCAATAAGAACATGTGCCCGTTAGTTACTCGAGATATTAACACAACGTTAACTGCGTTACGTTCGTTGAATTGAATTGAGCAATTATACTGGCGGTTGTCTGTAACAAGAAAATTATTACATGAGAGTAAAACAATACTGGAGTATACAATTAATGACAGCAATATTGAATCGTGTAGCCTATACCTGTACCTACTCGCAATAAAGTGACATATAAAGTGATAAAGAATAGGTACTTTACAACTTGGAATTATTTATGATTTTACTGAAGTTGTAGTCAAGCATGCTTCATCCTGGACCACATCTCACTTATCTAGATTAATTCTAAATGAATAAAAAACGACGCTTGTTAACTCTTATGACCTTTTCCACCTTGTCTTCGATATTACAACCCGTAGTTCCCGTCCACTGCATAAATCGCCTCGAGTCACATCGCCCCCTATCCGTGAACCGACCGGCCGCATTTGCCTAAGCACCGCACTACTACGTACTATCAACCGACAGTTAATAGCGAGTCGATAGTGAACTGACGAAGGGCCCGCGCGAACCGCGCACCCCCGAGCGCGACAGGTGTACACGTTCCCTCGCAAACGGGATCGCTCGCCGACGAGCCCCTGCCAGTCGATAACGAACAGACCCCGCTCGCACCGGCGGCTCGCTGGAAATTGTGATGTGATATAATGAGGCATCATTACTTAGAAACACACTAGCGACTAGCGACGTGCCCGCCGCTAACAACTCGCGCGACCGTCTCGTTATTTTTGTACGAAATATTTTGTCGAAAAAAATGAACGAGAGAAAAGAAAAATGATGGCGCAACGAAAACGAACTACCTACGTTCGTTTGAATTTGAAATTCTCAGTTTCTACTACTACCACATAGTAAAAGATACATTTTTGAGTTCATAAAAGTCAATAACCTCCGTTTCCGCGTCCTGAAACTTGATACGCACCCTTTTCTTTGGCCAATGACTCTTTTGCCATTCACGCAAAGTTTCCAAAAGAAATCTCGCAAGAGTTCGATAACGTCCTTTGGACAATCAAAGCTGCGTTCGTATCTGGCTCTCGGCAACAGGTTTCAAACCGCAAAAACTCTACTGCAATTGTATACCTATGTAGGTAGATACTTACTTGGACGTGCGTGCGGGTCTTTGTGAGATTCATTGTGGACATTATGACGATTAACCGGACATCTCTCATCTCTCATCTCGCATATTGATTGACGCGTTGCCTCAACGTGATGCCTGCCATGGCGCCACCCCACGAGACCGCCCCATTCACGCAAGGACGCCGGGAATAAGGGACGCGCGCACACTCCACTCCTCAGTACCAACACGACGACCGAGCGAGTAGGACGTTCACCCCCGCGCCACCGCACCGCTAGCGCAGCCCGCGAAACCGATAAGAACACGAACGTTGCTCGTGTTAAGTGACATCCAATCGCCAGGTACCCTGGAGGACCATCTGAAACACCATCTGTAAGTAACGCAAAACTTATCCGGATAGATCGCGCCCTTACAATGCGAATTGGGTCAAGCTTCCGTGTTCTCGACCCGCGTGGACTTTTCTTTTTTCCTTTTACGTTTATGAACAGATCTCAACTATGTTTGTGTGCCAATTAGACAGCAACAATTTTCACCGTTGTAGGTAAGTATGTACGTACTTGTTTTGATACGAGAAATGTACGTTAATCGAGCGAGCAATTAGCACTCGAGGCGGTTGGTTGCTCGCACGGTAGGTTTGCACGTCGATGACGTCAGAAACCTTGTACACGTCTATATTGCACCCACCGTGCCCACCCAATCATCCTGCATCTCTTGCTGCGCTGAGCGGAGAAAGTCGGTAGCTGCTTGCTTCATTATCGCTACACGAAATCACTTGACCTCCGACTTTAAATTAACACTCTGAATACCCGGGGGTTTTCCTATTTATAAACCCGCGAGAGCAATCACGAGCCGCGTATCTTTTGTGCCTTTCGCTGTCCTATATAATTTTGAAGGCACTCACCGGTGCCGTTGAATCTTTTGTGACGATTCCCTCTCATTTTTATTTTACGTCGAGCATCATTCACGTTCCCTTTCTCAATAGAAAGCCGTTAAACATTCCAATTTAAAAATTATGACTGGTCCGATTTCTGTGTCGGTTGCGTTGCGCTGACCTTTTGGTACATTTGTGCTTCGCTTCGCTTATTACGTATTTCAGCGTCCATATCGCACGCAACTAAACTGCGATTCGAAGAAAGGGAAACATCACTATGCCATATCTGTAATAGATAATCTTATCCTTAATCAGTTCCTACCTCAGTGACACTAAGTAATTGCACGAACTGCCATTCAATACTTCATTTTGCGTAGGATGCGTTAGTCTTCACGAATGACGATTACACTCCGAATAATCTTGATACAATCTCAAGTATCCTTCACATCGCGATGGGAGAAAGTCTTTATCCAATCACGAGTACATAATCTACTTCATTAGAATCCTGAACGACTACATACATAATGCATTCGTTAACAATATACTAAACATTACGTTCAATTTGCTCACTTGATCATTCATTTCTGTATGTATAATTAATTGTATCGCCGTTAACGTTTACTTGATGCGCTCTACGTACGATATCTATTCATTTATTACGAAAATCTTATATGTATTACGTATACCACCGAAACAACGCTTACCAGGTGCCTGCCGCCTATGATTATACGATTTTTGTTTGTACCTGGCCATTTATAAATAGGTACGAGTGACTACGTACGCACATAAAACCAGTCGAGCTGTCCCTCACAAAACCCAGAAGGTATATCTATTTGATTTGAATAAAAAACAAATATTATGCGATCCTGGTGCTTCTTATTTTACACTTTTCAAATGCAGCTAGTATAGAGGATATTTAGAATTATGATATTGAGAATGCTTCGCGCAATACTTGTTGAATAAAACATACGCAGTTATATGATTGGTAGTTTCAACCGATGCCCGTAATGTTCCACGAGTTCAAAGGTCGTAGTGACTTTAACTCGTAAAATTAGAACCAGTTACACAATGAATCGACAGTTTGGTTGGTTTCCCCGACAGCTGATCGGCGCTGTTGCTTTTTGGGATTGTGTTCGCTTTGTTCTTTTCCCTCCGTTTTAGACTTTGTTACATTGAGATTTTTCCTATTTTTAAATCTGTCTTGTCTTTGTGTTTTGCGTTGCTGAGGAAAGTTACAAGTTGTATCAACTTTTCCCTGTAAAGGAGTGACTTGCATTTTTTGGTCCGTTTTTGATTTTGCGCGTCATGCGCTCGACGGCCCGTGCTTCCTGCGCCGGTGTCAGGTGATGCTTTGTGCGGGTACCGTCGTATCTCCCGCTTCGTCTTACACGTACAAAGACGATTATCTTTTTAAATATGAATACATTAAAGAGCGCGGCGCTCTTATTGTTGAAAATAGCGATCGCCAAGCACTTCGTCGCATCTCCTCGAACGATCGCTTGTTATTTTATCGCATTCGCGCGAAATTGGAATTCCTCGCAGCATTGCGTGACCTTGGTCTAATTCGGCTTCGGAAGTGTATGAGCGTCCCACTTAGCCTCCGCACTCGTTCAGAAACCGAACAATGCTCGCGTGACCCCATTTTTTCTCGCAGCCTTTGCGAGTCAAATCGACTGACCTATATTTCGATTGTTTATAACAAATCAGAGAACCACATGTCAACACCCTGTTATATAGTATCTCTTAGAACCTGTATACGCACTCGACTTTTCTGTTGTCTACCGCCACTAATCTTACAGGTCGGTAGCGTATAACGTATTTTTTTTACGATCCCGCACACTTACTATCATATTATATAGCGTGGCCACAATTCTCGCCTAAATATAAACGGAAAATTTATAATGTCTCGCAATACACCACCTTGCGCGCTCATCGGGCACTTATAAAAAGCGGCGAGGTCGAGCGTAGAACGCGCACGCCACCGACGAAGACGCCCACAGTGCGGAGTCCGCATGCGTCTCGCGAGGACGCCCGCATCGATATCGATGCCTCTCGTTCATTCACCATCACGTGCGACCGACCCGACCGGCGGCACGGCGACGTCCCGACGTCACGCACGCACCCGATGCAACAACCGCCGGCCGAGCCAATTGCTCTTGGCAGGTGTGATTGATGGTGGGACATCACAAGTGTCGGCGGCGCTGCGGCGGCGAGTCGTGTCCGCATGGTGCAGAAACTGATGGCCGAGTTGCGGGTGCTCATAGGGAAGAGAGCGCCGGCGGCGGGACAGCAGCCCGCGCCGCCGCCCCCCTCCCAGCACCAGTACACCCGCAAAGACCTCAAGGCGAATCTCAACAAGAACATGAGTATCGTATTAGACAGGTCAGTGGAGTCCACGCGAATATTTAAGAAAGAAAAAAACAAGCGCTTAAATTTCTACACCCAACAAGACGGAGGCATCGAATATAGAAACAAATGGAATCACTTTTACTATCAACGCTCCGATAATGTTCGATATATCAATTGTGATAAACTTGTTATTGTACGTATATGTGATCGAGTGCCCGCATTAACAACCAATCGACTTTTGCTCGACGCGGAACTTCCGCGATATAACATCGCGTTGTGATGTAAACAATATTCCAATTAGATACGAACATACAAAACAATTCAAAAACAAACACACCATGCAATGGCAACACGGGAACAATGTTTCCATTATAAGGGAACACGTATAGCGTACACGTCATGTATGTATGTATTATTCAATACACATTTCCTTTGTGAAAATTATTGTTCACGCTCTGAATAAAATCGTTTGCGGTACATTTTAGCACTACGCGCCGAAGTTTATTGCCGCCATATCACTACATAGTATAAAACAAAGTCGCTTTCTCTGTCCCTATATCCCTATGTATGCTTAAATCTTTAAAACTACG
>DWGJ01003178.1:0-13919 GCA_018246895.1 Aspitha aspitha aspitha | reverse complement strand
CCGTGGATTACCACGGTGATGCTGAGTTTGGTCCTTTTTGACCATGTAACAGCAACAAAAATTACGCCATTTTATATTTTGTATTTCTATTTTTTAATTTTAATTTAATTATGTTTTATTTTTTTAATTAGGTTTTTAATTTTAATTTTTAAAAGTTTTATTTATTTATTTTTGTTATCTTTATCTACAATGTCGTTGTTACTCGTATGATTTGGTCAAATAAAATTATTTTTTCTTTCTTTCTTTAAACAAAATATCTGCAACACGTATACCATCAGTTGTACAGTGGAACACAGATTTGTTTAACTGTAAGTAAAATCGAGTCCAACTGGAAAAAAAAAGGCGACAAACAGGATCCGGTGAAAGAAAATATAAATATTGAAATAAGCATAATAATCGTGCCTATAATAAATGTGCTCGTTGTAATATCAGTGAACGGCGGCGAATCCCGTTATAAACGAGCGCGATTCGTTGCCGGCAGACGACGTAGAAGTAAATGCCTTGCATTTATTTTGTCCATTCGCCGGCGGGAACGGTGTGCGGAAATTAAGTGCACGGAGACACAGGGAGCGCGCTCGATTTAACCTGTTAAGGAATCCTGGAATTATCACAATGTAAACCAGGAGATCATTTACAAACTGTGATGTTGAAAATGGCGGGACATTTTTTAAATGCGAATAAACGATATCAATTATACATCATTTACATTCAATAAGCTAAAAAGCTACGGGAGATGTGACCGGCATTTGTAATAGCGAAATAAATGGTTGTACAATATAAGGGGATATAAGGGAAAGCAAAAAATCATAATTCATTTAAACTGTTCTTCCCTATTTTACTCCCAAGAAACCGATTTTCAAAACGAATGTTTCAGTACCATAAACCTAGGTACTAATTTAAGAATATCTAAATTCATAACCGTTCATACGAATTGTATTGATCTGAGATACCTATATCAACGTTCAATTTTATACATGCAGCATTTGTTATTTTAAATTACTCATAATCAAACAAGTGAATCCTTAATACGCTCAAGTTCACTTTAATGTTAGTTTGAGTGTTGTGCGAGGATGCAAAATTGGGAACATAAGAAACGCGGTCATTTCATTAGGCATTCAGAACGAGCCTAATAAATACGGGAGCTCGCGTCGAGTGCCCACTCGATTTGATCCATTCGCGAAATTAAAAAAGCCGGCACAATCCAATATTTCACGACCCCCGCAGCGAAAAGTTATTCATTCGCATTTGAATATTCAAAGGATATTTCTTTAAGCGATGGATGAATGGACGGCGAGTTTGCATTCAGAGCCAATAGCTTTTTAAGCAGAAATCAAACGGTGAATCTGATTCGGCGAACGGAATGAAGCGATTCGTTAGATAAATGAATAAGATATTACTATACGATTCCCCGTACTGTTGCTGTCTATTGCTTATTCATTTACATCACAATTGAATCAACATTTCAAAAGCGTCTATTGGGTGAAAAGACAGAAAAGTTATGCTAAATCTCTGTTATTTTAATAAATAAATAAGAAACTATTTCTTATAATGAGCTCTTTATTCGTTGATACCCAAAAGGCAAAAGCACCTACATATATTGGGTTTACATGAGAACGGATTAGAACTTTATTTATCAGGCTAAAAAGGGTTTTTTTCACATCATTAATATTAGGTCCATAACACAGTTTTTTATAATTAGGTACCAGTGCATACGTTAAATTATTTCAATCCTTCTTACTGTCTACTGCTGGACACTTGTCTCCTCTCATAATGACAAAGTTTTAAAGACAAGTACCACAGTCTTACAACTTTGAAGACTCACGAAGCTCGTGTCAGAATTTAAACCCAGACGGAGTGACGAGAGAAATTTTAACCACTAAACTATCATTTCCTGTATATTAATCACGAGTATATATTAGACGGTGCTATGAAAATATATTCAAAAATAGTCTCCACGACCAGCAGTAAATGACCTCACCACGGAGACTATTCATTCAGCTCGCCTCCTCACCGTACTAAAAACTAATGAAAAATTTAAAATTCTATTCATGAAAATGCTCTGTTCTCGCTTTGAAAAAGTTTTGAAAGCTAATGTGCTTTATGGAAATGAATGCCGAGTGCGAACCACCCGCTCGACAAACATGGGCAGTGAGCTGCGAAGATCGATCTTGTAGCCAATACCGGCTGAGATCTCTCGTCCGACGTGATTGAGAATATATCACATACAATACCAATACGTTACATTGTTTTAGTAAATCCAGCTTTAAAGAGTAAATCAAGAGAAAGGGCAAACATTGAACGTATCCCATAAAGTCCAAGTACGTGCGAAAGTGCGCCCGCGGCTATTTATGCCGGCGGCAGCGAGTGGCTCCGCGGCCGTTATTCTTACGGCTTTGTAATTAACCGCTTAATTAGACCGTTTAGCGCTGAAACATTGTAAGGGGAATCGGAAACGATTTTGACCAAGCATATTCTCGATACCTCCCGTTTTCCTTCCGGGACCGGACAAGGATATAAATTTAAGGCAATTAGCTTTTTAAATAAATTTGTAAATCATTTAAGACTTTAATCTTTGATCTTTATATAAAAAGCGAAACTAATATCAAATAATTTGGTATAAATGCGTGGTCACGCGGTGTAATAAACGACGAATTCATAGATAAATTAAAGTTGAAACTAGCAAGAGCCTTAGCTAAGACTCGAGCAATCGGGTGTTAGTGATGTTTGTAGTTCGGAAGCGCACCTACCCACCTACCGACCGGAGCGATTGACATGTATCCAAGAGGCCAAGCGGTTCGTGATGGAAAAAATGGTCAATAAAAGAAAGTGAAACTCTCCCAAGACACTACATCCTACCTACTGTATCTACTATATCCTACCTACTGTAGTTTTTGTTTCTTGACAATTTTTGTGCTACCGTCTAGGTTTTCGGGACAAGCATTCTTATAAAATCGCTAAAAAAATACAATCATCGGCCGACATCAAGTATTGTGATGTTTATACAAAAATAAAAATTCAACGTTTGTTTGTTTACTCTAGAGACCTACTCGCTTCAGCCTTCACCGGTACTTTTGATGTTGCGTGGGACATGTTTATAAATAATTTTCGTTAATAGAAACTCTTTCTATCTGTAAATAAGATTATATTAAAGAAGAGAACTTCCGCCAGTCACGTTGTATTATGTGGTGGCTAAGTGTAAGGTGGTAGGCACGCAGGCAGAACCGAATCAAATCTCTCTTAACTCACTCCTAAAATAGTGACAGCAATTTTAGTAATAATTCGTTTAAATCATTAAGCGATCTTGTTATCAAAATTAGAAAAAACGGAAAAGCATCAAAATGGTTATTTATAGCAATAAATCCGATATCGCCCCGCCCAGTAGACAACGATGATGTTATCTGAGAGAGAGAATTAAATTATCGACTGACGTGTCTCTACAGTAACTTACAATTTACAGAGTCTATGACAGGTACACCAAAAAAACTAAACTCCTCCGTTGGTAGCTATAATCGGATCTAGGATAGGGCTCGGACACTCACTGGGGAAATCACGGAGTCTACTGCGAGCTGAGCGAACATTCAGTCGTGCAGGAACACCAAGTTATGTATAATACATATAGATAGTGTTTACTTATGATATACATACCATGTTGATGTAACCACCGTTACTAAATTTGACCATTAAGATTTTCTTTGCCCGAGAATACGAAGAAAACGGTACACGGAAAATTAAAAACGTTTTGACGTAAGATTTACATCGTATATACAAAGTGAATTCAATACTATGTTAAAGGCATATATATGTGAATACAAAACAATTACAAATATATCTCAAAAGGATAATAGTTTGTGAGTTCTTCCAGATAATACACAATTAAAGAATTGTCGTAGATTTAAAATGGTTTCAATGTCGATAGAATAGCAAACCGGAGGGTACATAACTACAATACTACACAACAGTATCATATTCGAATCCGGTTGTAATACTTCCGTGGTACACTTTTCCTCATCGCAGCTCGTAGAATGCCGCGTCTCGCTGGGGAAATTACAGCTACCCACCCTGGCCGGCCGCGGAGACGGTAAGCGGCTTAACTCGTTTGAGATTGTTTAATATTGAACAAATAATACGCCCTATATTAATATTAAAATGAAACATCCCCAGGGGCTGCTAATAATATATTACAGCATCCGTCGTTTTTGTTAAATTAAACCAATAGTAACGCAAGGGGCAAAATACTCAATTTTAAATATTATCAGTAAAACGTCAGCAATGGCGTTAAAATAACATCATATTGAACGGACAACAACAAATAAAACGCTTACACGCAAACAAATGTGCAAATGTTAAATATTGATCTGTTCAATGTTTGCCTTGGTGTTCAGATAATTTATTTTGGTATGTCATTAGAGTGGCGAGCCAGTATGCAGTGCCGCTCATATGAAATGGTCATCATAGACTGGACATTATATGTATGTATGTATTATTATACCATGACGCTCAATCTCTATCAGGGATTTAAATAAATCCACCAGAAATTTAACTGAAGTATGTATGTGTTCGTGATAAACTTCTTCACTTTGATATCCAGATAACAGGAGCGGGTTTGTGACAGGATGAGAATTGTCAATTTTAAATTAAAATTAGATCCAGCCAGCGGTTGCGGCGTGAAGATTAGCTGACGTTAAAGACCACTATAAACCGTGCCGGGATTCCCTGTAATGGCATCATAAATGCGGGCTATGCACATAAATATTTTATGAAAGAACAATTTATCTCTTTCATAAAACCAGTTAAACATTCCCGGCTTCATAAAGTGAATGTGATCGCTCGAGAATTTGATTATTCAAAAAGCAACAAATAAAAGCTTGAGAAATAACCACTACACACACGTATTCGTGGGGTTTACGAGTTGTTTGTTATTTCTGCTGCTATTTCTATTAAGTTTGAAAACGACTACATTCCTTTTCCCAACCGAATACGAGTACAAAGCTTTGCAGAAATCTGTCATATACCGCGTACCCAGACACATAAAATCGTTTTGTGCTGCATTTAAAAGGGCTTAATTTCCATATGAAATGATGGAAAGCATCAATCAGAAATTCTTTTTGGAGCTGCCATATTTACCGAGTGTTTGAACGGTACTTTTAAAGAAATCAAACGATACCTATCTAATAATTTATGAGTATAACGCAACATATACATATTATTTCTAGTTGAAACCAATACAGTATTTCCGGTAAACTAAAAAATAACTATGTCAATGGGCTAGGTCATTCAAGTCATTCAAATGTCTATATGAGAGAAAGGTACTAGTGAATATCTGAAGCGCTCTTTGCGAAACTCTACGATTGTTTCGATCGCCATAGAGTCATCAATGCAGTCGGTGACTATAAAAATTCTATTACATATTCCAAAATTCAACATCTCGTTGTAAAACTATACAATTAATTCTTCAAAATTTATGATGGCATGACGTGTGATTGTAATGTCACAGCCTAAAATAATGTACATAAACAAAGTACATATAGGTATTCCGGTTTACTATGGGACACCGACCACATATTGTTTATTTATTACCTAGCCTACCTACCTACCTAGGATCAGTTAATAGGCCCTGTTTTAAAGCTCCCAACACAATTTAAACATACTCCTGCAAATATTAGCATGCTTTAATTATTTGCACGGTTGTATTTAAATTGTGTAGCGAGGCCTATTAACTAAACCGACCTGCAATTAGATACAATATAAGCATATTTTTGAAACCATTATAACCTTGTGAATTTTATAATTACGAGTATATAATGTAAAGTTTTGTTTGTTATTACTTTCATTTCATCCCATCTCTTAATTAAGAGTATTTCTTATCAGCACAAAAAGATACTATTATGTGTATTATATAATAATAAAACATAAAACATGTTTAAAACTTACAACTCTCACACCACAGAGTCGGCAACTAGACCTGTCGGCGTCAGGCTAGTCCAAAGCTCCAACTATGTAGTCACCCATAAACAAATATATAGCACGCGGGCACAGGTGAAACATTTTAACCGAGCATGCACGCTACATGACAACCCTGTACAGAGTGCAAATTCCAAAGTAGCTCTAAACATACTCTCACCGAACGCTACATTTCCATCCCACAACCGTGCATACAATTTAAATGTCATCCTCTTTATGCGGCAAAAAATAAGCGAGGGCGGTCCGCGTCGCGCTTTTTGCCTTTTCAACCGATTGCCCCAGTTCCGATTCGGGCGGCGCGAGGCTGGGGCGCGGTAACATTTTAAATGCGATTGCCACCGGTGGGACTTTCGTGCGAGTTATTTTTTTTTGTTAACTTAGCAAATTGTAAACGGTAACGAATTTTCCGTTACACGAGAATATGAACAAAACAAAAAAACAAAGTACCTACGGCAAATTAGGATTTACAGTTGCGAGCTATCCAGTTTCTGAGTTATTCAGGCCTCAATTAATTCACACCATGTGTAGATAATCGTATGTATGAATAGTAAAATTGTCTGATCTAAGTGGCAACTACGCGAACCATACCGGTCCTCCTATATATACTCGTATGATTCAGTGAAAGGACCTACTCAATGCATTTGCCATTTTTAAAGATTTGGCAGTAAAGTTCTAATAATAATAATAAGTTCTAATAGTAATTTTGATCACCTAACAACTCAAATACATAAGCTCCACACCCGCGATACTTTTATCACTATTATTATTGACCCCTCATCCTACCAGTCGCTGTCCGCTTACACAAATTTGTTATAAAAATCAGTTTTATCAAACGTTCCGTGTTTCAATGATCGTTCTAAATATTCCGCGCAAATTGCTTTCAGTTGTTCAATCATTCGGTCGGAGAAACGCCTGAAGCGGTATCGGTGGCTCGCTTTGGGCCTTTCTACCTTTCAAACAATCAGCGCGCCCTACTTCTCTTTCCGTCCACGTAGTGCCGTGGAGCACTGTCATCTTAAATGGCGTTGTACAACTTTAGATACCTTTCTTTAAAAGTCTTTACGATAATGTCTTTGGTTGATGTTTATTTCACATTTATCCGCCTAAATAACAATTAGAACAAGATTTACAGTGAATTTCAATAATTGCGGTCCGATTCTTTTTACCCGACTGTAAGGAGAGGGTTATTATTGTTGTTATTCAATTGTATAGTTGCACTTTCAGACAATAATATGACAGATAAAGTGACCCAAATTACCATGTGAAATTACAATAATTTCGTTATTAATTAGCACGATATTACCAACAATGATTTATTTGCAATGTAATATACTTTATAACATACAATAAATTGCAAGGTAATTCACTTTATAACATATCATTTTCATCACAGGCTCCTAAACGTTGAGTATGTGCAGAAATTACTACAAAGCATCAATTGCAATATTTCTGGGTGGAAGTTGAAAATGCTACATTGTTACATACTGAACCACCTGATGCTTCTAAAGGAAGCCAGTCGCACGGCTACAAGATAAGGAAAACCATATGTATGTATATGTATGTACATAGAACCTAATCTCTACGCAATGGTTATATTCTGAAGCCTTAGTCTTATTGGCCTATTAATTGGACCAGTTATCCAGTTTTGTTCAGGATTATCTATTTATGTATATATATAATATATCTATCTGAAAACCTGTATATGTATATTACTCACTAGGAGCATATATTTATATATAAATCCGAAAATAATGCATAAAATTTGACGTTGGTTTAAAAAGAGTGCTCTAACCAATTTGGCGTACTTCAATTGTTCCCTACCAGAACTGTCGTATATTACTGGTTGACTTTAATATTGTAAGCAATAAAAAGCCTTTTCATTGACTCTCAAATACTGCCGACTTGGCTACGATTGAAATTAAAGAGTTTTTATTACACGTAAAATGTTTTCATGTCTCTATGAGAAGTCTTTATTCTATTCTCTTTGCATTCAACCGATTACGATAAACAAATCTAAGACATTTTTATTGTACTTATATTGAAATAAACGTGCTGAGAGTTACGCTGTTACTTTTAACTATACAATAACTTTTATATTGATCGCTTATGTTCTTTTACATCTAATACCAGCATGCTAAAAATTAATATCTTTTAATTTCCCGTAATAACCTCCCCACATGTAATGTACCTACCCAATGGCTATTCCGATTGATGGGGTCCGATAACACAGTGAAGCCTATAATCATAGTGATGTATATGGCGTATTGAAGTAACATGTAAACGCTAACAAATGAGCGCTTTGTAATAGAGAGCACGCACTGTCCGTTGCATATTTATGAGCGGCCGGTAACCGAGCGGTCATTACCAGACGCCTGCTATCGGACACTTCCATTTCACGGTGACCGCGCGGCCGTCGCTCCGCTGACCACTTTATATAAACGCTAACAGCACCCATCTGTCTCTGTCGCCCTGGTGGTTTTTGTTGGTTTTTATATGCAGCACAGTTTTATGGCGACCCGATACTTTTACCATCAACATTTCAATCGGGCTTGATTTATCATGCCCATGTGCCAATGCAAAATTTACAGATCTTTTATTAAACCATGAACATTAGCAGTATTTTAGCAGTATTTTGTCTGAAATATAAACTATGTTCCAGAGTTATGTTAAACACTTAAAAGACACTCTGTGATGTTATTCAAAGTGATGAGAAGTGAACACGTAATTATTTCAATCAACAATTTCCTCAGCAAGTGGCTCATACGTAATGTGAGAATTGTCGCCGGATATAAGACGTAGGTACCTAATCATTTTATGAATATACAACCTTTATGATTAAAGCGACGTAGTAACGACTATGTACCTTGAAATCTGTGTGCAGAACTACTAATGATTTCTTTTTATAAATAGGCATTCTCCTTTTTATAAAATAATATAAGCGCTTAGTACACGCTAATCATTATTGTACTTCAGTCTTTGGCAGTTCCATTACACGGTGTCTGCTCGCAGTAATCAGTCACACGTCTCCGTTATATAACCAGACACCTCCCACGTCCTTTGAGGTCCTGGTATCGATTGATTTATTACTACTGCACGAAAGTAGCGTATTAAAGATGGTTCTAATATTTTCTTTAGTTAGTTATATCTATTGAAATCTACTGTGAAACAACATATCAAATGTTTTATTAGAAAAGTGATGACTGCAAATACATCACTAACACACTTAATAAGACACCGTAACCAGGTAAGGGTATCTATTATATATCGCCGTGGGAAGTAATAAAAGGGAAATGAGGTTGTAGTGAAAGGCTCTAAGCGTTTCTGGGCCGGAAAGTAGAGCGTAATAACGAGTTACATACTGTCGCACGAGTCGGAACTACGAGCTACGGCTAGTTCACCAGCGTAGGCGTCGAGCTACGCGGCGTAGCACTTGAATATGAATAGAAATTAACTTTATTCAAACAAGGACACTCTGCTAGCAGTGGGGCGACCCGATTGTAAGTGGTAACCAACGTACAAGAACACTTAGAAATAATGTAGACAGCTAAGACTTCGTATCTTCTGGGAAACAATGGCAATACCAACAGTAGTGGTTCATCAGAATGTTTAACACCTTCATTAAAAGAGCATACACAGCATATAAAAATAACAGTATTTTAATTATCATTTTGTAACTTATGTTAATAAGTTAGAGCGCCGCCGCCTCTCGTATAATAATGAAGTTTTCGAAGACTTTATGTAAAAATAAGGCACGAAGGTTAAATTTCATAAAACATTCACTCGAATTTGGAAGTTTCTTTCCTATGTGATAGCGCTTTGGGAATACCGCATAAGGAAGTACACATTTCACATGTAGGTACGAGTAAATGGTCAAAATATTATCATAGTATCCAGATCAGAATTGCATTTTTTGTTGCATTACTATTGCATCTTTTAAACAGGAACATTGTACCGCAATTGAGTTGGCACCACACCCGCGATGAAACCTTTTCAGGTGCCTCTCGCCATTTAAGTCCTGAACGGAGTGGAATATTAATTGATGCAGTAGTTATTGACGGAACGACAATTTCCGGTGCAATTGGCTGCCGACTCCACGGCTTATGGAGCTCGCGAGTGTATATAATGTATATTAGACCATAGACAACGTGACTTATACAGACTACGACAACAGAGTACCGACTAATAACCTCCGTGCTCAAAGTTATTGACACTTCTCTTTGACCTGTGCCTAATTCTTTTGAGGTAGTTGGCAACTATAAAACAATAGAATAATACAATAGTGTAGCGGTGTTAAATTACAGGACACGGCCAAAATAATTAACCTGTTTTGACAAGTTATAGAAATTAAGCAAGGTGAGTGATCGAAAGTTAATTCATTGACGTCACGTGAAAATGCCCAACAACATGATACACACGTTGTTATACATAGCACGAGTCGTGTGCTACGTCATTGGTGGTTCAAGGTCACGCGCTCCAATAGTCCAACAGTAGAAAGTATTATAGACAAAAAAGTAGAAAACTCATGTAATCTATTTTAAAATTCATCCGTGGAGCTCAAGGCACTTTAATTAAAACATCAGATTATGCACGAGGCGTTAAATAGAAGGTGGTCGGTATTCAAGCGTAGAAGTAATAACCGGCGACAATTTGCAGCGAGATTACCTCCGCCTAACGGTAATTGGAGTGGCGTCAGCAAGTGTTGGTGGCAGTGCAAAATAACTGAAAACACGTGCGATAGTGCAACGATAGCGCAATGACAAAAATACATACATATATCGCGATTGCGTTTATTAGTATTTATCGTGAATGTGAAACTGATCGCTAGGAGTGGAAAACGTAGGCCGGAGACCTCGAGACACTTGATGGACGTGCGAACCTCTATCTTTACCAACCTGCATGAAGGTAGCACGGTGGAATATGCTCTAGGGCTATCTCAGTTACAGACGACTCATGAGCGCCAGTGAGACTGTTCGAGTTATGTATTCTAAATATTCTAAGTTATATGTGTGTATGTAGTATTACGGAATCTTTGTCCTATTTTACCCTCTCACTTTATATGCATATGTACATATGTACGTAAGAAGATAGTGCGGGCTTGATTGCTTCATAGTATCTAGTCTAAAACGGTATTTTCCGTGTGGGATAAACGTAACACGGGTTAATAGTAGCGACTTGATTTTCCGACGTTGTACTAATACCAGCTAGGGACAATTTCCGGGGAGATTGGCTGCGTCGAACGCTAATTGGACTAGTGGCGGGACGTGTTGGATAGTTCGTAGAGTACACGAGGCGCGTGTGCTCAAGAGCCGTTTGAGAAACTTTGGCATTTATATACAGAATGTAATTTTTTTTAACAACTTATTCTACCACCATTTATCACTATTACAGTAATGAATTAAAATACCAAAGTACGTTTCTAATTATAATTTCCATGTACAAAAACCAATGTGCTCCTATATCATATTAATTCATTTTTAATTTAACCGATAAGTCATTATTAGACTATTAAAAAAAATATTGTACAAAGAGATTATAAAACAAATTATTTTAATATTACTCCTACTGAAATACCAAAGGTTAAGGTTAATTATTAACGTTAACGACCGGTACCGACTTAACCTGCTCTGACGCACGAACTTAAACGCCAGTGAGAAATTGTCACTAGCAGTCACCCACCCACGAGCTCTTCGCGCTCAGTAATCGCGTCAGAGCTATCCGCACTCAATCTAATTATTATTCCCCCATTAGTCTGATTGTAGAACCAAAAATTGTCAGACAAACTCTGGAAAAGATAATTTAAATATACATTCTATTCATTGACCCAGCAGGCTGCGACGCTTACCTTTTACCGTATAAAAATTTAACAGTGTGTCACCATTTCGGAGGATGACTAAGATGATTATGTATACAAAAATTTGGATTTGTTTCAACGCGTAACAGACAATATAGGTAGCCCCTGCATTCCATTTAGATACTTGAGCCATTCTTAGTTTGAGGAAAAGCTGTCTGCTACTATTTCCAAGCACGTTTGCGTTTCGTTATAACTTTTGATGTTATTGAAAATATACCTACTGTTGTAAGTAAAACTGAAATTTTTTATAGAAAAGCAATAACAGATTTACTGCACGCGTTTACGACACGTTAACAAAAACTGAGACTAATATTTGAACGACACGATTATAAGAATCTTAGTCAAGAATCAAGTTATGTTAAAATTACTATACAATTGTTATTATTACTATACCATCACGCCGGGATCCTCGCAGAGTAGGCAGAGTGCACCGAAAGCAAAACATATCTATCCTATTACTATTCAAATAACTAAACATCTACCTTTATGCAAATGACATCACTGTAATAGGATAATATGAATCATAATAAGTACCATAAGTGCACATAATAATAAAAAGTAGATTATGTGCTTATGTTTAATGAGCCATTGAGATTTTAAAAAAGATTATCTCATGCGATTTATGATTTAATAAATTCATATCATTTACCCACGAACAGTCCAACCGGAAATAAACCACGACTGGGCCGTAGGAAGCGAATGCGCGATAAACAATTTATGGAGATCACATTCTCTGAGTAGGACGTTTCGATATTCTCCACACGTAGTGTCGTAAAGACAAAGCCAGAATATTGTGTTAGGAGGAACAACGCCACTTTTAGTGCGGGATTTTTCCAGTACAAACACACCTGTTCGGTGAGGATTATAATATTTATAACACTTTCGACACGCCTACCATACAATTATTTGTTCATTGCGAATGTTTTATATATTTATGATTAAAAAATGCTTTATTTTTTATTATTTGAAAACGTTTCGAAAATTCAGTAAAAAAGTAAATACAAACTAAGCCCCTACATACCGGAGTACGTACGTTATGTCGTCAATAACATGCAAATATTAACAAATTTCCAACCTTGACACCAAAATCAATTTCGTTTCAACTTTTCGCATAAGCGGCGATGAAATATGATAAAATCGAAATATGTGGCAAGTATTGCATTACGTTCCCCGCGCTCCGGCAGATTACATAAAATTCGCCCCAATATGAAATCCAGAGAGAAATCTTTATTGGGCTCATTGAGACGGCTACAGAAATCTATGAAATTTAAAATTGCCATTTTACCAAATGTCCTCTTTGAACGTTTACTTTAACCAAATGTGATAGGTATGTATTTTTATGTATGCATTTGTAGTTATTTATTTATATTTTATATTGGCACTTTTCGCAATAAGTGGACTTCTACTATAAGTTGGGAGTGTATTTCAATTATATACAAACGCACTTTTTGATATTGTAGCTAACATGAGATATATATCTACGTATGTAGATGTACATATAATAAACGGGTAACATATCGATATTGACTGTTTCGTTAATCATGACACGTTCATTATAATATTGTATATAGGGATAGTAGTAACGTTTACTGTTCAAATATGTACAACGAAGGTATATATATAAAAAATTCTTATATTTTGTAATTGTAACAAAACCTGATCTAAAAAAATTATTTTTTACAGCACCTAAAGAAACAATGTAACAATAGAAATTCGTCGTGTAACCATTAAAGTGTAAATACGGAAAATGGCTTATAACAATTGCTAATACTTCCGAGACTGGACAATAAATATAGCGCGCCTAGCTCCTGCTTGTATTGCGGTGGTCGTGTTCATTAGAATGACTCGCGTATTTTCCTGGTACTCTAGCTCTCATTGTACAGAGCAGCAGCTAAGGATTTTAAACTTATATCAACTGGAATCCTATGCATTTTTCACATAGCGGGCATTTATAAAGAATATATAAATATGACTATTATAATATAATATTGACTGGCCTCGTGGTCGAGTGGTTAGAGACCCTGACTGCCAAACCGGAGGTCGTGGGTTCGATTCCCACCCGGGACAAACATTTGTGTGATGAGCACATTTGTTTGTTCTGTGTCTG
>DWGJ01003177.1:0-13919 GCA_018246895.1 Aspitha aspitha aspitha | reverse complement strand
TAAAGTGTATAATATTTTCTGAGGTGTGTGAAGTCTACCAATCCGCACTTGGCCCGCGTGGTTGACTATGGCCTAAATCCTTCTCACTATGAGAGGAGACCCGGTTCAGCAGTGGACCATAAAAAGGGTCGGACAACAGACGATTTTAATTTATATAAAGCTTGAAATACTATTTTCAAACATGAATGTTAACGTTATCCGCGTCAGCGATTACGCGGGGTCCATTAGAACCGCTATTAACATGCAAATACACGCTACTGGCTAGTTGTTGTGGCACTCGGCGTGCATATTTATAGATTGGATCCAGACATATAGCTAGCTAGCGCTGGTTAGGTTAGGTATTAGTTAATTATACATTTTTGGTAATAATAAATTATGGTTTGTAAGTTGAGCCGGAATATTACACCTTTCTGCCTCGCCTCCTTTATACTGACTTCTACATGATGGCATTATATTAAACTACAAGGAAGTTTTGGCTGGCTGGACATGAGAGGGCTTTATTTTTTTTGGATATATAATTAACCGCCATCATAAATTTCGTACAATTGAAGTACTAGTAGTAGAATCAGTGCCAACTGTGGCTGACGTGAAATGTATTACTATTGCTGATATTTAGTCAGGTCCTATTTACAAGCGGGAACAGTCCGTGTACAGTGAATATATGTATATCCATATAATTTAATTCCCACCCCTGTTCATAAAGACGCATTTAAATGTGCTCAATGTACGGGGAATAAATGAAAGACCGCAATTATGAGTGACGGGCGGTCGAGCTCGAAACTGGGGACGAGTTAGTATGTTAGTGCTGTTTACTGTGTTTACTGAAACTTACTTTCTATTTAGAGTGTTTGTATATGAAAGGAAATTTACAGTGTACGCATAGTTTGATATTTTTCGGGCATATATCCTATAGTTCTTATAAAGTTCACTATAAATGAAACCTCGGGGAGAAGTTCCCTTTTTACTTCTACTTCTTTCAGTGTAACATTAGTTATTTAGACAGATTTATTGCTAGTATCCAATTTTTGTATCTAGGTCACGTTCGGGTCTCAGTACATTGAGAAATACCTACGTTATGACTGCGAGAGCGCTACGATGTAGACGTTGCTACGTGTGTCTACGAGAAAGTATATAAAATCACTTGGAATGTAACAGCGGTGATGATTAAGCCTCTTAAAAAGTGATGTATTACCTTGTATTATCTATCTACCCGTCTAAATTTTGCGCGAATTAGATTTCATATTTAAAAAACATTCTCGATCTTGAATTCAATAATATAGTTACAAATTACAAATAATTGAATTTACTTCAAGCCAAGCGGACGACAGCAAAATTTAACCTTTTACGACTGTAAAAAGGACGATTGTAAGATAATAATAAATTGAAATTTTGAAAGCGTTTTCAAGAAACCGGTCACGTATTCAAGCCACTGAGTGAATTCTTATTATATAACAAAATGTTTATATGTATATATGAAACTTTTAACGGAAAGCTCGTGAACCTGATGAGCATACGATATTATTTTTCATTCTGTATATCACACATTTTTGTGGTCCATTCAGAACATGAGGTAAACTTCAGCAATGCCTATTGTGATTCAAGCAGGTAACAACACGTGACATATGAGGAAAATGCTCTCCAGATTGCATTGTCTTGACCATTCAAAGCTGCGATAGCGATCTTTGATCTTTTATAGTTACCCAATTACATAATAATAATAGTATCAATTTGGCAATAAAATGCCTGCATTGTAGTCATTGAACACACAGACATTTTTATTAAACAGATCAATCAAACGTGCTCGTCACACAAATATTTGTCCTGAATGGGAATCGAATCAAGTCGGGCTTAGCATTCAGGTTCTTTTACCATTAAATAAATAAATAAAATAAATAACTGGGGACTATTACACACACGGCTGTCTGATCCCAAATTAGGCAATTTAATGCATGGGTTATGGTAATCGGACAGCTGATAAACATACATATATACATACATACAATATAGTACTTATATAGATATTCTTATTACGCCCGGACACGGAACAAACAAATGTGCTCATCACACAAATATTTGTCTTGGGTGGGAATCGAACCCACGACCTCCGGTTTTGCAGTCAGGGTCTCTAACCACTCGACCACGAGGCCTGTCGAAAAGACCATTAAACGAAAAGACTAATTCAGAATGACCTTAGTCCAAAATAATTAATCGCATCCGAAGCGTGTCCACGCTTCATGACCGTGTAGTGTGCAATGTATTGTTATCACGAGTTGTGTGCATAATTACCACGTGCTAATGCTATATCTATGACCGCACATGACGTACGGCGCTCGAGCTCGCAAATTACGAATGCAGTGTTGCGGTTTCATCTAAATACGCCGTCCCCCGCTTAATGTGTTGTCCTAAATAGTAGTAATTTAGTGGGGTCGAACTAGCGTTATACAAATTTTGCGTGCGTATTATATTTCTAAAGTAATTTTTTAACCTTTGCACAACTTCCCATAATTTGTTCAACCGTTTTATTGTTACCGCTGTTCATGTTTTACCTCTCATAATAAGGCTGTAAACCCATAGTCTACCATGCACTCCAAGCACGGATTGATAGACTTCTCACATCTCAGAGAGCGTTATAGAAAAACTCGTAAGATAAGGTTCCTTCCGATGTTTTCCTTTTCCATTGTACCGATTGATAATTAATTTTTAAGTCATAAAATCCGTGTCATTTTCAAAAGTCTCGGTCTGTGTACCAGGATTTGAACTTAGACATTTATTATGACTTTATGATCTAATGAAACTCTCTTAAGCATGCCTTTCTGAACACAAAACTATATTTTATGTAATTTTCACTATACCAATACGTGTGTACCCATGTCTTGGTGAGACGTGGGTAGGCATCTACTGGTCTGATGGAATTGTGGCGGAAGTTTATTCATTAGTAGACTAGCGTCTACTGAGCGTAGTAAAAGATAAACAATTAAGGACCCTGGGAAACTCAAAACAGGCGGGCGCGGAATTGTTTCTTTTGTTGTTTGATATTATGCATAAATAATGTACATCATACAATTCCTACTGAATACGATATTTCAATGCAATTTTATGACATCAATGCTTTATTATTTTTGTTTTGATTAATTTTATCGTATGTATATCTACGAACTTTTGTTAATTTATAAACGTAGAGCCTAAATATCTAATAACGCGTTTATTATTCCCTTACCCTAAAATACATATATTCAGTTGCAAAAACGTAGAACAATGGTACAATTGAAATATTTACAGATTATGTATGATAAGGACCAACATTACATCTATTCGTATGCATTGATATTATAGGATTCAATTAGAATTGATAAGACCGAATTTGGAATTAGGTTATGCCTAATGACTTGAAGTTCGATTAGTATTACAGGTAGTTAGGATTATAGGTGTAACGTAATCTATTGTAGACATTGATATAAACCGGACCGTAATTACCTAAACCGCTTCGACATTTCGAGAAGTGCTAACGTGTAGTTTGAACTGGTTACATAAAGAGATAGGGAAAAGTTACATATTAAAAGCTTATCATTTTATTTTTCTACTCCGTAGAATAGAATAAAAGTAAATCACGGATTATGAATAAATAACTGAATTTAATTCAAACTTTTTAGTTTAACAATTTCAAAAATGCTCTTTAAATTTCAAAATGGTGTGTGTGTGCGTGCTTATTCGTTTGCTTGCTTGTTTCTTGCCTTACTCTATACCCGCTTGCTATACTCCGCTGATCAAGTTTAGTGCTGGCATTCTGCTATTGTTTAATGCAATGATTGTGCTATATTCTAGACGAAAAAGACAATTTTAACACGCCAAGAACAACAGAAATGTTTGCCATGTAGCAATATGGCTTTAGTCCGAGAATGAGCACACGTGACACGGCTTATCGCTTCTGTCGATATCGGGATCCTCCGTGTCCCCGCGAAGGACTGTCATTTTAGACGCATTATCGTCCACGTACACGACTATACATATTACAATCGGTATGAGACGAAATCTATATATATAAAAGAAATGTAAGTGTTTGTCTGTGATTTCAAGATTTTATATGCAATTATTTACAAGATACTGAAACACAAAAAAGTTTTAAAAAGTTTTGTTTGTCTTTCTGTATTGGTCTCATTAATCTCTGGAATGGCCGAGTTTGATGGGGCTTTAGCTGGAAGATAGAGGAGGTTATAGGGCAACATATAAGCTACTTGTTATCCTAAAATTCGCCCGGAATCGGGATTTAGACAGATAACACCGCGGGGCAGAGCTCGGTACGGAATAAAACATTTCGTTTAGTCAGCAGATGAAACAGTGGCGTGCTACGGTACAGCTAAAGTCCGTCTATACTGTTATGTTCTGTTTGGAGTGGCGTGCGAAAGTATCGGACTCGCTGATAGCCGTTTGCATTTACGATTTTCCACCGCACGATCGGGGAATAGTTTGCGAAAGGGGTTACACTTGCACTCGCATAAAATTTTTATTCGTGCTGCTAATACCATACGACGCCAAATTTCAAATTTGTTATTTAAAACTGTGCTGGGAGTTTTTTTTCGCCGGCTTTTTTCTCCCGGTCTACTATAGCCTGAGGGGCACATAAAGCCGAAGTACGATGACTAAAACATAACATCCATTGAGTGTATGTATATACCTTATAATGAATAAAAGAATTTGAATTTGAATTCGCACACATATGTAGACCGATAGTGCTACGAGTATAAGGCATTAAAAACTCACACGTGTGTATTTAATGCCTTATAACACTATCAATGGCAATATTAGTAGCCTAGTGGTTTGAAATGCAGTCCCCCACTCCGGGGGTCTATCCTAGTTATATTCTACATGTTTTTTATAACTTAAAATCTAAATGTATCTATCTATGACGGTGAAGCAAAACATCGCGAGGAAACCTGCACACCTTAGAGATGTTATAAAGTGTATAATATTTTCTAAAGTGTGTAAAGTCTACCAACCCGCACTTGGCCAGCGTGGTAAACTATGGCCTAAATCCCTCTCACTATGAGAGGAGACCCTGTTGAATAGTGGATCAATGAAAAGGGTGATGATGAATGTATGAGTAAAAGTCATAAATATCAATCATAACAATAGCAAAACTATCTGTTAGGAAACGCGCCGTGAACCAGAAAGGGTATCAATGTGTCCGATGCCACGGTCCGTGTCTGGATGGCCTCTCCCTCTCTGCCGCTGGATTATCCGGTCGATGTACAGAGGGATACACCCTTTTATTCGGTTATATCCCAGCGTGTACATCTCTTTATCCTTTCTCGCTTTAATAGGGTAACATAAATGTTATCACCAATATTATCTCTTATGTATATATAAAAATCCCGTGTCACGATGTTCGTTTGCGAAATCTCCGTAACCACTGAACCGATTTTAATAAAATTTTGTACCTATCTATCATTTGATCCAACTTAGAAGATAGGATAATTTTTATAAAATAAATAAATAATAAATGTCAATTGTCAATATTTTTTACATTAAATCAATTTCTGAACGCACGATATTTGTCATATATGAGTTGACATAATGTAACCACGGCAACGCGTGGTCAGCTCCACTAGTGTGTGTTATAGTCTAAACTAATCTTCAAATTTTTATCGCCTTCAATTGTAATAAAATATAATCGTATAGTTCATATATTTATAACTGAATATTTTCCAACCCCGATCTCCTTTTTATGTCACCCTTTATGAAGTAATAAAACGAATGTTCTATCGCTCGTCGATATTGAATTTCCAAGTGCGATAGATAAATAGACATGTGACGCTCGGTGGCAATATGACCGATACATTTGTATAATTCGTTACGTTCGTTATAATTGTACAATATTTATTCGCCGCCACGGCGGTGTATTTGCTTACATAATCGGCAAACGTGGGTGCGGGTACTGGAGTAATGGTGGCCGTTTCATTTGCCGCGGGCCCACGTTGGGCGTCAAATGAATGGTTATCGTTCCGCGCGTTACGACCTGGACGAGTAAGCCGGTTTAATTCAAATTCAAATTCCTTTATTCATTATAAGGTTATCATTCAATGAAGGTCATGTTTTAGTAATTATATTATTTATTCTTAGTATTCGATATCATTGCACGTGTGCATACGGCTGTAGAACCATTATGATTAATATCAGTGACTAATGCTAGTTCGTATGTTAATTGCAATTTTAGGAATAATGAAGACAAATAGCAGCCAAAAAGAAATAAGAAACCTTTAAATTATTGTGTAAACTCATTTTTTTTTGTTTTTCTATACAGTTTCAGCCTACCCTCACAGAAAGTACGCGTAACTGTATAATTTTGAACGTTCGTTCATCGGACACGTGTCGTCCGTGACCATTAATTTTGTTACCTCATTTAACTAAAGACCTGATCAAAATTTTATGTAGATATATATTTATGACTCCCATTTGCCCACTTGCATTCCGGGTGTGAAGTATTGGTGATGTCGCTATCGACCAACACACGTGCGAATAGAATTTTCATTTCGTTCACGGCCCGCGCCACTTAGCTTCATTTGAATTATGAGTCCCAAAAGCGACACTGGCCCATTTCAGTACGTGATCGCAATATTCGATCAATAATATTTGATGGTAATTTCTATTAGAATATTAATACGAACCGGGTAATTAAGACGTGATTGCCGAAAGCTTTTCTTCCATTAGACGTGAGATTATTATGAAGCGCTCCGAGATGCTTTGGCCTTTACTAATTCCATCTTTTTGCTTTGTTCGTGATTAAAATGCAAATAACTATTGATTTCTCATTGAGACCTTCGAGTGTTAGTAATTGGATTTTGCATGTGAATTTACAATTATACAGAATATGATAGATTAACGACCATTACAATACAAGTAATAACTAGTAACTGATAACTGGGGACAATTCCGCACACGGCCGTCTGATCCCAAATTAGGCAATTTGATGTCTGCGTTATGGTGACTGCAGATAGATATGTAAGATAGATAGTAACGGAACGAATTAGTTTCTCCCTGTTTCAATTGGTTTTCACTATTCACCTAAACAATAATTCACTTACCGGAAAAACATCCATATCGATCTATACTTTCTATGGATGCGTACAACGGCGAGTGGAGCTAGTCTCGTTAAAAGCTCGTTGGCGGCAAACCAATGATTTCCATAACCGAAGCGCGGGAAACGGGGTTCGAGGGATGGAAGGGGAGGCTGGTTTATTACGGTCATCTACCGTCACGGCGATGCGTATTTAATAAGGCAACTTAAGCGAATTGTACGACATTTCGGTATCTGCATCAAATGTTTCAGTTCATAGCCCGAGTAACGATAACTGTCGAAAAAAAATTTATTTACACAAATACGTCGTAGCTCGATTAGGTTACATTAGAAATATTATCATCCGAGCCGGGCTCGCTCGCCAACTGGTTGAATGGAATCGTCTTGTTGTTACACGTTGCGCTCAAAGGAAAACAATCGTAAAAATATATCGTGTGTAAATATATCGCAGTTTAGTATTATAAGCTGTCTTTATTTGCTATTTTTATAACCGTCTCTGTATCTGTATCTACCATACGCAAATATCTTTCGATTGGACTCAAGTATAAATAGTCGAATGGATGTAGGATAAGCAAAATAAAACAAAGATCCAGAATTATGAATAGTGGAGTAGGAAAAATAAAAACAAATTGTAGCTATAAATTAAGCTAATAATCTAGATAAAATCACAATTATTATTAAATAAATAGGCACGAATGACAAGTCTTTGGAGTACAGGTTTTATTATTAAAGTGATATCTTTGTGTTCATAGGAGTACCTTATTAATTATTGCGAGTCTACTCGTAGCCGTCACTGTTCCTGTTCCTCGATACTCCAATCGGTGTGAGGTCGGCGCAGTGTGCATTGGTTAACAAATTCATGAACGAACAGTATATTATGTAGTAGTAAAGTAAGTTAACAGTAGTCTGGCTATATGAGGAACTATTATTAATTTACTAGCTCTACGTTTATATAAATTTAGTGTGAATTAGTTTATATAATTTCTAACGTCGTCTCATTTTCCCGTTAACCAACTTGCCCAGTAAGTAATCTGGTATAATTTAACGATAATAATCGTATTGAAATATCGAAAATGTTGGAAGTTGTTTGATGATCTTTGTGAACGAAAATCATGTTACTGGTAATTTATGAGCTGCGTGCTTTTTTAACGCTTTTATAGACTAAAATCAACATTTATTTTATTCTGTATCTTATATTAACATTGCGAAGATTGATGTTAATCGTCATATATATTTACAAGTAATTCATTTCATTGCATATGCCCACCACAATTATACAGGTTTTACATGAATCCAATAAAATCTTCAAGCAAAATACACATACTAGCTACTCGAGAGTTCTATAAAAACATTCTCTAATCTCAACCACAATCGGCTGTCTAATTACAAAGTTTGATAGCGGGAAACAAATGGTAATGCTCAAATTTCCCCGTAATGTGAAACGGAACTTGTGTCACGTTACGTGTGACCCTCGGAGTTTGAGTGAGCGCGGCCTTGAGCGACGACTGCTCTGAAATATTATAAAACTTGTAATAGCTACGAATTATCCGATTACCTGTAGTTACGTACATGAAGAAAACGTCGTTGAATGATGATAAATATGTTCTTGTTCCTCTATTATAACAAACAAGTTGAACAAAATTGGATACGATTTCTTTGATGATTCTTTGATTGGATACTTTCATTGAGTGTATGTATATACCTTATAATGAATAAAATGATTTGAATTTGAATTTGAATTTGATTTGCATCGTTCATTATATCTATGTTCACAGACATGCTATCACGGTGTCTGTCGTATGAGTGGAACTGAGCGAATGATGGGACGTCAATTACCATTCACTCTTTTCTATAAGTAAGTAACTTACTTATATTTACTTTATAGTCACGTATGCAAGTGAACTCTTCACTCGCATCAGCCGGCGCGATGACCGATATTATATTTATCGTGGGTGGTGGAAATGTACCGTTCATTACATGCTACACCGAAGATTTAGATAACTGTTCGCGTGTAATTTTTTTGTTTCATGTCGTAAACGAATCTGATGTAACATTTCGTAACACTTTACGATCACAATATACATTAAACGATAATGGATGCTCTTTTCGTGTGAAGAGAGTTGTTAACGAGCAGACGCATATTACAAGTGTAAGCTGAGACTAGTGGATATTATTCTACATAAAATATTATTTTTGTTCGGTAGAAACATAGCACTTATGTATCGATAGATCGATATGAAATTTTGGTCTGTTGGGCATACAGTGTTCTATTGGATATCAAATTTCTCCCGTAAACTTGGTACAGCACTTCCGGTTATAGGATATATTACAGACTTCCAAGAATCACTGGTACAAGTGAACTCATATGTACCTTGGGGAGCACAAATTACCATAGAGTTATCATACCGTAGAGGTACCGTTACTATAGAATTAAAAAAAACTTGTTTTTACATTCCTTTCATTGTTTCACTGCTCGATACCGATTTTGACCATGACCTGACCATGCGTTGCCGTGGTTATACATGTCAAATCATGTATGTATGTCAAATATCGTGGGTGCAGAAATTTATTTTATGTAAAAATTGATTGATAATTGACATTTCTTACTTATTTATTTTATAAAAACTATCCTATCTTTTTAGTTGGATCAAATAATAGTCATAAAGGAAATCGGTTCAGTGGTTTCTGAGATTATCGCAAACGAATATTGAGACACGGGATTTTTATATATTTATATAAGAGATAGAACCATATGGTGATCAGGCAACGCGTGTAGAATTCTTCACGATCCTTAAGTGCAACTGTTGCTAAATTGTTATTTGTCCTTTAGTGTCGACGTGATACTCTTATCTCCCGCGGTTCCTTCACTTCACTTACACGACTATTTTGCATCAGCGAACCGATGCTCTCGCTTGGTTTAGTCAAAAAGTACTCGGTCCATCTAATATTGGATAAGACGTCGGACAGTTAACCGTTTTACGGCAGCTAAAACGGTTTATACGGCACGAGGCAATGTGACCGTGTAGATGCCCGGCCTGAATACACGTTCACGGTCTAGTTGAGAATGTTATGAGCGCGACTCCCGCGGGACGTAGATCGGCGGAGATGCTGGCCGCGCATGTAGGTTACAGCCGCGTAGGTACGCCAGAGAGTCAGAGAGGTCACACTACAATCAGATACAATGAATTAGGAATTCTTAACGATCAATTTATGCTTTTTCTGACGATCGACGGTTTTTTTTAAATGTTATTTGCGTTGCGTTATTATATTTTTCTATGGTATCGTAATGTATATTTTAATGTTTTAAACTCGTATAAAGTTGTTTACGTCATAATATTTTTATTATTTTTTGTAATGTAATATTTTTGTATGTCAATAAAGGGATTAAGAAAAGTTACGCTTTATTATTTTGGTTATTATTAAAACATAATTTTTTGTACGTTTGCAGATATTTGTTATTATGTTACTTGTTCATATAAAGGTGAGCACTTACCAAAGGGTGCTTTCGCACATGTCTTAGTTATTTCTATGTAGTCTTATGTCACGTTCTTATTTGTTTCAGGTGAGGGACAACGTCATTTTGTATAAGCTCTGTGATGGTGGTAAGTACAAAACGAAAGACCAAACGATAATTTTAATGTGAGCCGTGTGTAAGATACTCTTTATTGTACATACATCAAACTATGTAAAGATACATTGATTTCTTAAAGTTATATGTCACTATATCGTGATACCGTTTGATTGAATACTAATAATAACGAGCCAGGAGATTGTATAATTATTTACGTTTGTTTGTCGTTGTTGAGATACTCCTTAGCTTTTTGTTTCGTGTATCGAATGCAACTTAATTGCGGGAGAAATGCAAATGAAGTTCGCTTCGGGCGCGGGACAAGCGCAACGATATTGCGAACGTTGTATCGTTCTGCGGCATTTCTCATTGTGCAGCTAGTGCAGCATTAATGCATAAATCTATATCGTTTTACTCATGACGAGTATAATATATAAACAGGCACTCAATAAACCTCGCGCGTTTTTTAGTTATCGTTCATCGACTCTGTGCCCACGTGTATGATACATATGATTATATGATACACATACATACTCGTAGACCGGGAGATAAAATTCAGCGAAAAATAAAACGTTCAGGTCTATTTTAAAATAAAAGAAAAATTATTTTTCATGTAGCTTTATGGTTTTAGCTTATCGTGTGTGTTAATATCAGACCGCTGTCATTCGGTAAAAAGTATGGGATCAAGTTATTATTACAAAGAATTAATTTTTACTTAATTGTAAAGGGCACGCTTTTGTACACACATACACACACACACAATACAGATCACAGAGGCGAAAGTGAGAAAAAATATAGTTTAAGTGCAAATGAGTTCTCAGGCTTTATATTGAGGAGATTTGATGAAATAAAACCGCTTTTTATTCAATTTTGATGACAAGTGTAACAGCGCGTCCTAGCCACAGATAAGTTATATTCCACAGACTCTAAAACCATAACCTAGTCTTGTGTAAGGCGACAAATTAAACATATCAACAAGATTGTTGCTTAAACTTTCATGATGTTTGGGTGATCATCGTTTTAAATCATAATTACTAGGTGAAAATACCTACCAGTTGCGACTTTCCGTAGTTGTCCACAAGACTTCGAATTTCTTTTGGGATATTGCTTTGTGAGATCGATACTTTTGGTAGATTAGAGCGCCCGCTTGTTCGAAATAAAAATGGACTGTGATTGTTCTCAAACCTTAATTGCCGTCTCAATAGAAAAATTTCCGTTTCAGGAGAGATCCATTCGTTATTCGTACCGATTCGGCGGGCAGCTCGTCGCCTTTGTGCGAGCGTCTTGAATCAATTATTGTTTTTGACAGAGCTCCGTTGATGAATGGCTCGGATTAAACGATCCCCCGGATAAGGGATCCGTTTAACCGATCACGAATAACTAGTCGGTGTTTAAAAGTGAAAGTGTATGACACGCGCAACGTTACCGCCTAACGTTTTTATAACTTCTTGTTCTATAAACATGTGTTCACACCTATGCAATCGGCCACAATCGATTTCCTCTATCCCTCGATCTTTAGCCATTGCCGTATTAGATAATTGTAGTTACATACGTCGGCGTTGGGGTACCTGAGCACACGGCCGATTCATACTTACATAGATTTCAATAAACGTCTAACAGTCTAACAGTCTAACTTATTGAATTTCGCTCCGTTGTAAAATTGAATCGGTAACGATGTTTTGATGGCGCGAACACAACACAGGCGGTGATTCGTTCCCCGTTTATGGGCCGCGTTTAATTTAGTGAGCTGCAGAAATGTTTATCGCTCCCCGCCACCGCCGCCGCCGCTCGCCGGGCGCGGTAAATCTCCGCGCAGACTTAGCATCCTCGCCAGCTGTTTATACCAATCTATTCTCAATGCAAATTCATCCGACCGTTGTTGGGTAGCGCAGAAGTTGTAGGCGTTCGGCGGCTACGCCCCGGCGCCTACGTTTCTTTAATGAAACGACATAATTGGAGCGATTATCATGTAAACGTTGGCCGACGGTGGACATCAGCTGTGAATGATTGTTATTAAATAGATGTTTGGATTACTGCGGCACGGCAACACGGTGAAGGATGCGATAGCGCTCATTGCTCGCCTATTATAATGATAGCGTATATTATATGTTTCAGTTTTGTGACAAACGATTGTTACGTCGCAGTGTCAGTTCTTGGTCTATGCTACGGACTTATCTGATGCTGTCGGGTGAATGTTATGTATGTATTATGGGCTGAAATATTTTCACATCAATTGTAATTTTAAAGTTCATCAGAAGTTGTCTAGATTAATTCAATGAATTTACTAAAATTGTCACATGCACCTATAGGTTATCTCAAATCGCCTTTACATACTTCTTAGGCATTAAGAAAGAATATCTGTAATCTTTTCTTTAATTGTTATTATGTAAATTGGCAGTATTGTAAATAATCAATGGTTTAAATAGACTTTGTATTTAATATGTATTAAACGGAGGCAGTTTAGTCGCAGAGCAGTTTGCGTAGCCACGGAATGTATGGACACGCTGCTACGCCGTTGCTACGAATCGCTACATGTTGAATAATGGTACTGTTTCGCAACTATGTAGTACGAAAACCAGCTTGAGTTTTTATACTGCCTATGCGCTTAACAAATTTATTGCCATAGATTGTTTGGCGATAGTTTTCTTGCACTATTTATATTTACACGATTCCTACATTGTGAATACGAAATATACTTTATTTTCACTGGGTAATATAGGCATTACATTTTGTTATATTCGTCTGGTTTGCGAATTTAATTTACTCAGCGTCCTATATATTTGGTACCTAGACGCTAAAAATCTGCTTTTTTTATTTCTAGCTACATATATTCATAAGACCTACAGGTGGTAAACAATTAGTTGTAATCGGAAGACAAATATAGCTATTTGTTATAGTACAAAACAATCCGTCTTGAGTTACATCAGATCGCTCGGAGAGAAAGTAATTGTTAGCTCGTCGAAACGACACGTCTGTATTATTCATGCGTTCAGATCCTGTTTACGTCCCGCGTATAACAAACAGTCCCGCCCCAAGGTCGACCTCGTAATGCGATTGGAGCTATTTTTGTTTTACTGCTTTTCATTATTCTTCGAAGTGTTTTGTAGTTGCCCGCAAGTTTAACATTACATTTATATATAGACTGAACGATGCTCTGAAGGCCTCTAGGAGTCTAGTAATATTTTGACGTGACAACGTCTTCAATTAGGTTGCGGCTCGGAGTCACTCATGAAAAAGTGTAACGCCCGGTAACGTTACGATGAGTCACCGAACGAGAGA
>DWGJ01003176.1:0-13924 GCA_018246895.1 Aspitha aspitha aspitha | reverse complement strand
TTCATTGTTTACATTCTGGTTGTCAATGTCAAACAAAAAGTCCAAAGAAATGTCAAAGAATTATTTTTTATTATGGTGGAATTTCGACCAGCAGGCGACCACTACTTCTAATAAAATCGTCATTGATGCACTTCAATATGGCACATCAAGTCTTTGGGAGTAATAAAAATAGATAATACCTACTTTAATTTTTCATTATCTAACGTACAAATTATTTGAAATCGTTAAAAAACCAAATTTCAGAAAAAAATTTTTAAAGCATTCAAATTAAAAATTATTTGTATACAGCAAGGTACACCGTACAGTTCATACAAAAGTAATTATGTATTATACAACTCGCCCCAGAGCGTAACTGGTTGTAGGTTGTAGATTTATATTTAGTGAACTTGTGACTGTAATTAATTATACTACTGACTATAAAAGGATCTTCACCAATCAAGACTGCATTTTGTTTGAGCTCATTCAAAAGCAAATCAGTGGAAGGCCTTGAACGAGTTATGGCAAAAACTCTGCACTTACTAACGTTCCCTCCCTTTGTCAATCATTCATCAAGCAGAGAAGCATTAGTCTCGTTCGATGATAGATATACAGTTAATTATTATGTATTAATGGTCTTATGACTATTACACCATGTAGGTTTTAATACACAATGGTTACTATTGTTACCTACCATTCTTGTATGGCGTTGGTAACACCTCATTGCGAACTACCTACAGTGTTGTGCAACATCTATCGTCACAGTTCTCATGCTATCCGAATACATAACAAGGCAGATCATCTGAAGATAAGGAAGAGTTGTTGATTTACCCAACAAGTCTTTTCTCGATAATAAAATCATCCACAAAAACGTGAGGCAGCTTTATTACATAGGACTGAGCGCTCCTCTATACGATTTAGTCATTACGAACTTACAACATCACGGAGCCGTAGGGTACTTGTGAGTTGTACGTGGCTTGCTGCTGAGTAGCATAATATTTTTAAGGTTAACCTTAGAAATGGAGGGGCATAAAGCTCGCTTAAAGTAATATCGCTCGACAAACAAGTAAAAGAACATGTGTGTTCTTTTACTTTTGAAAGTAAAAATGTTGTTCTTCCTCTTCTCTCCTTGAAAATATATTTTTAATAAGCCAAATAGTTTTACAAAAATTATTTTCTGCTATTAATAGTATATAAAGATATAGAGCCTCACCAGAGCTACATTGCAATGACGATCTTATTGTTATGTAACTGTAATATTTTAACCATATATTTCAGCAGTAAACAACAAGCGACTGTGCAATCAATTTACTTATTTAATCGTTTGGTATTATAATTATTTTATTAAGGTTATATAAGTATAAGGTAACATAATAGCATAATCCGATTTCACATTTTCAGGCTCAATTACTGAACGTGTTATGACTTTTTATTGTAATCTCTAGACTTCGTGAGATAAAACTACAAAAGTGTCCATTCTCTATAGATTATCTCATATTCACACGATGCATTTTTTAATTAGTAATAAATTTTTTATTTTGTTTGTGTTTATGTAGACGTATTTAATTAATTTACTAAATAATTTATTAAATTTAATTAATTTATGTAGACGCATTTAATGGGCCTTATATATTTTCAGATTTGAGATGAGAGCGTTCGGTGTTTTTATAGCCCTTGCGGCAGTGATTGCTTCCGAAGCTGCTACACCGCAACTAAGATTTGCTTGGAAAGAGATGGAATATGTCTGGGAATCACCAACACAACGTGAAAGTTCTATTACCGACGGCATCTATGTACCTGAACACAATCTACCTTTAGGTCTAGCGAGATGGAAAAACAAGCTGTTCGTGACCGTTCCAAGGTGGAAGAACGGAGTAGCTTCCTCCTTGAATTACGTAGATGTTGATGGACCGCAAAACCAACCTCTGAAACCGTACCCTTCACTAAAAGATAACCTTGTGGCAGATACCGCAAAGGCGTTGCCCTCAAACAGCTCAATTATTTCCGTTTTTCGTGTTTTCGTCGACGCCTGTGATCGACTTTGGGTGATGGACTCCGGATTAGCTGATATTTTAGGTGAGCAAATTTTGTGCGAAAAGATTTTATTATGTGAAAATAACAATGTGCATTTTAAGTACAAATATTTGTTGAGTTTTGTAGTTACGTGAAACTTAAAACAAAATGAGACAAGGATTTATGAGTCGCTTTCAGGAGAAAGTTTTGTACGTTTTGGCATGTAGATAGACGTGCTCATTGTTGCTACTACATTATCTGAAAGCTTCATCTAATGACAATTGCATTAAGCTTTATATATTTCCATGATGTTATTTGTCTTGCATCACGGATTCATAATTATAAGATTTAAAAAGAGCATATTATGAAAACTATTTATAAGAGTTGAAAAAATTGGTTGTTGACTTTTTTGCATTTTTGTTAATGTCTATAAATTATTAAACATTATTAAAAGCGATGTACATTTTAATGTGGTGATTGTTTGGCTAGGAAACCCAAATCAAGTAGCCGGACCGTCTTTGGTTATTTTCGACTTGAATACCGACCAACTGCTCCATAGATACTACTTCAAGGTGACTGACATGAAGGAAGATTCTTTCTTTGCTAATGTTGTAAGTATTTTTTAAGTAATTACTAGGCAAAAAGACAATACAACACATGTCTGTACTTGACAAGTTTTCTTAACAAAATGTTTACTTGAAGGCACGTGGAAATATTTAATTTCAGGTGGTAGATGTAGACGAAAATACATGTGACAATGCATTTGCTTACATTCCCGATCTGGGAGGCTACGGCGTGGTGGTGTACAGCTTGAAGCAGGACGACTCGTGGCGTGTGGCTCACCACTACTTCCATTTCGAGCCACTGGCTGGCGCGTACGACGTGGGCGGCGTGAAGTTCCAGTGGACGGACGGCGTGTTCGGCCTGGCGCTGTCCGAGCCGCGAGAGAACGGGTGAGTGGCTCACGTTCTGTACACTAGGCCTTGATTTCACGCGGTTTGTGAATTTGTAATTGAAATGAACGTGCTCCCGATACACTTGGTAATTGAATATATTTCTTTATTACAAAAAACGTTCGCAAGAAACTTGTAATATATTAATGATAATTATGTATTGAAAGAATGGTCAACCACCATGGTTATATAAACAAAAACAGGTTACTTTGACAATGACCTGAAAAAATGAATCGCTCGATCAAGGCCGAGGTCACGAACGAGTGATTCTCGATTTTGTTACGAGATGTTGTACTCGTATGTTCATGTGTCGCTAATGTTGTCTGGTGCAGGTACCGAACTATGTTCTTCCACGCGTTCTCCAGTACCAAGGAATTCTGCGTGTCCACCGAGTTACTACGTAATTATACACACATTGACAAGCACGAAGCGTTCCAAGACTTCAAGGTTCGAATACGAATATCTTAATACCGTTCAACTTAAGAAATTTATATGAATTAAATACATAAGATGCCGAAGACTGAAACTTTGCTTGCATAACAAAATTTTGCAGATCATTATAAATTCTCATTTTAAATTTTAGCTATTGGGAGACAGAGGAGAGCGCACCCAAGCGTCTGCCAGTTTCTACGATCCGAAAACCCATGTTCTCTTTTACACTCAAGTAAGTATATTTTTTACCACTTCAATTTATCATATCCTATAAGTAGACATTTTTTTTATGGCTATAATTCTATAAAACCTTTTTTTTTAATACCAATCACAAATAACGGTTAATAATACTAAAAACTACTAATAATATTATAAGTAGGTATATATTAATACATATAGTAGGTGATTATAAAAGCCTTGTTTCTCGTACCTCAGTTACTGATTGCATTCATTATCAATCGTAGTATATGTATGTAATAGGTACCTACATTAGTTCAAGCTTTCTACATATATGACGAAACCGGTGCGATGTAGTTGAACATCAAATTTTCTTAAAATATTAACCTAAAAGTCAATTTAAAAAATGTATCTAATAAAGTACCTTTGCGCCACAAGTACGAATTAAAATTAGTTTAATTTTATTACGCATTTTTAGCGAATCAAAACTACTAAGTTATGTTTCCAATAACGATATGACTACTACCGCTTCTAACATTCAATAATGTAATGATTGCAAACAGTAAGCAATCGGTAATAAAATCATTGGACTTGACATTGCTTTTAAACCTTAGCTAAGGTAATACACAGTAATTATACTTGCTGACATTGTGAATATACTTCAGGAAATTGTGCTTTTTATAAAAAATAATCAGTTGACTGCAGAAATAGATTCAAGGCTATAACGTTTCTTTCAACGACATGGTAGAAAATTAATATATTCGTAGGACTTTAGATATGGTTATACATCTGTTACTCTAAATTCTTAATGTAATAATAGCGACGTGAGTTTAGTTTGAATTACTTATTTATACTGTCGTGGGGTGCACACGTCCATGGGCAGCATGTATTGGCCACTGCCAGTCGCTGCTCGTCCGTTTAATACTTTCTCCAATTAAAATCATCTAATTGATGCACTTGTAATTTTCAGATAAACCGAGATGGCGTAGGTTGCTGGAATTCACACAAGCCATACACTCCCGAGAACAATCCCCTGGTTTTCAGTGATCCTGATTTATTCGAGTTTCCAAATGATCTTAAGGTAAAATTACTCATAATTTATTTTAATTGTATTAACTAGAACGTTACGACTACCAAATATTCGCTAGCAGTTTCTATGTTTATATTGCGATGCACCGCTGTATATATTTTGAAGGCACTCGGTCGTTGTTAGCGAACAGGGTTCTATGCAGATCGGTGCCTGTTTTTACGCGTAGATACTATTGACCTTATTTGTTGTTATAATTAGGTAACAATTATGAACAACATTTCCTAAGAACTGTGTCTATTCTATGTATTGATATTTAGTTTACTAATATAATTATATGATAATTTTCAGGTGGACAATGAAAATATATTGTGGGTACTCAGTGACAAGTTGCCAAGATTTATCTACAAATCATTGGACGCCAATGAAATCAACTACAGGATATTCAGTATAAAGGCGACTGATGCTATCGCGGGAACAGCATGCCAGTGAAGAAAAGAATCATAAGAATAATATAGCATACGTTGAACAACTACTATTTATCTATATGCAAAATAAAACCATCGGAACCTATAAACTAACACTAGATATTAACCGTTTATTAGAACTGAACATCTATATGTAATGACAAAAAAATTGTTGCTTTTTTGGAAACATAACAATTAGGTACCTTTTGAGTTCTATAGGCTTTAAAACTATCGTATCAAGCAATAACTGTCGACAATCAAAGTAGTAAATAGGTTTGCGATGAAATAAATTAGTAGTAGAGGATAAAGTATCTAATTTTTTTTACAAACAGTTATCATTTACAGTTGGTATAACCGCATTGAAGGCATTAGAAAAACTATGTAAGAAAATATTAGTAGGTATTTTACTTAACCTTTAGTATTTTATTACACGTTTTATACGTTTGTTTAAAATTTAAAACAAAATGATCCGTTTTAAATTCTTAATGCTTTAATGTTAACTATAGTAATATGTGTACATTTAACATTTTTAGCACTGTTTAAAATATACAATTTTCGGCTCGTGAGGTCGTGAGGTACTAACTACATATATAAAACGCTTCATAATAAGTAGGCACTGTCAGAAACTATGTAACCCATATCCAGGTAATACTCAAGGATTACGTTAATGACAGTATTGTCTTTTATATCTGCTAAGATGACAACATGGTATTGTACGAGTTAATACATTGTTAATAATGTATTATACCTACCTACATTGGATTATACATATCTATGGTATATAAATATATTAGGTAAATATTCAAATATACATATTTTACTAAATATACAAATATTTAATATAGACGTTGGATTAAGATACAATAAAATATAAATGTATTATTATATAATATGAATGTAAACATTTTATAACAGAAATATTTTTAGTTATATTAATATTAATTAAGCCTTTGAATAGGCGGTGGGTCTATTTAATGAATAAATGATATTTTGCAATGTCTTATGCCTAGAAAATAATATTTGACTATACGATCAGTATTCACTAACTAGGTAGGTACCTATACGTTATAAAACTATCAATATTTACATTTACAATGTTTATCAGCCCACAAATTATGATATCTCTGTAAGTTTCTGTTTGTTCTTTTAACATAAATATAGAGTAGATATTTCATTTTATGTAATATTTTTTTATGAACACAGTAAACAAAAGCGCTGACATAAGTTTACGCAGATACTCGTGCAAGTGAATTTTATCTCATTTAGCGATTAGTACATATTACTGTTATCTAATAGCTTTGTAATTGTTTACAAATATCCATACAACTTCACTAAAATATTGTACCTATTTACTATTTACATACAACAAACTGATGTATATAAGTTTATTACAGGATTAGGTACATGTTCGGAATTTACTATAACGTAAGTGACTTTACATAGTTTTAATTAAATTATAAAAGTAACATCTGTCGTATGTGTTTTTATTTACTAATTCTACATTTTTTCTTTATGAACCTAGCTAATAATAGGATAACAATAATTTCTGAGAACTAAAATATGACGAAAGATTTAGTACCTATTCAAGAACACATTTTGAATAATTGTAGTCCTAATATTTAATTCAATTGAAATCAACGTGCTTCATATTATACTTCTCTAACTGAGCATTCGTGTCAATTGCAATAGGATTGAGTGTTGTAGATTTAAACAGATAATCTTTAGGCAGACTTCTATGTAACTAAGACTTACATTGCAAACTATTAAACACACATATTAATTACATTGGATTTTTTTATGTAGGTACTATTTACAACAACAAATTACATATATACTGCAGGTCAAGGACCTTTCCATTCAACCCGCCAACCTGTGCGACTACGTGTGGTTAAATGCTGAAATGCACTAAACACAAACATCTTTCGTGAACAATTAGCTACATACGTGGTATCGGCCATCTTCCAAGAACCTACAATATTACCTTGTTACTCAACACATTCTAGTACCGTGTTCTGAGTTCGAAAAGTGACTGAATTTAAATAAGAGTTACATAAAATTTTACACAATAATTTCGTACGATGACGCCGCTTCAGCGAGGCTCATTAATTCGAGAGGTTTTATTTTTACCTGCCCACCTTGGTTATACCCAAATGTTCAATCAAACTTTTAATAAATGCCAACGTGTTTCTCGAGCAATATGAGCAAGTAAAGATTATAGTTTTAATACATCGCAGTAACAGTACAAGGAATTGTGTATTGTAAATATCTTAATATGTATAAGTACATAACTATACATTACGGTATTCCTATACTATCTTTCTTTATTGATACGGACGCCGACAATGAACCAGTATAGCGCCTGTCTTATAACGGAGCGCACGCTGAGCGAATACCATTCACTTTGGGTCGTTTGGGAGTTCAATACAGCACCGAGTTTACTTATTGAGACATGGCGCCGAAATTCAAGGCAGAAAAAGTCGGTATAATTGGTAGGTAAGGTTAACGTTCTATTTAATTTTTTAAAGATTAGTTCTCTGTATGTATAATAAATTCCTACCAAGTGAAATCAATAAGTTCACTGTAGCATTACTATTTATGTTACTTATACCAAATTTCAGTTACATCTCTTAGTAGAAACATAGATGTATATAATTGTAGCTAGGTATGTGACTGTGACCTCCATGTAAATAGCTCGTCACTTACGTATTGAATAGAGACAACGCCTTGTATCTACGTGTGAAATTTGCAAGGAAATTGCATTCTATGACTTTGCTGGTGTATCGCAGTTTGTACTGGTTAGACAAATCTTAATTTTGGCCGCAATAGTAAGGCTGGTATCTGGACAACTGTGACTATAATATTTTTGTACCTTCAGTTTTTCTACCTATCAGAAGTAATTGACAAAATATATAATGTTAAATACCGCAATACGTTTTAATAATACAAATATAATCATGACAAGTGTCAAGATGGTAAAAAGTCAATATATTGATAATAATGTAGATAAAAAAGACAAAAATCGTATGGCCTACCATTTTCAAGAACGCGATTCGAAGTGCTAGAAACACGAAGTGTGGCCAATGCATTCAATTTATGTACATTTTAGACAACGAACTAGACTTTGACAGAGCCGTTGGTAGAATGCGTAATGCAAGTTTGTTACGCATTCGACCAACAGTTAGCCAGGGATCGTGGGTTCGATTTCCACGTAGGAATCGATATAGTTGTGTGGTGAATATGAATATATTCATCTTCTGTGTCTCGGTGTAAAATTATCCGTATAAGCATGTAAGTTCTTATAAAGTATATACATAAATATCTAGTTATCCATTGACCGGTTACCATAACACGGGCGCGTAAAAAAATACACGCTTTTTACCTGTAGTGTCGCCAATACAAGTTCCCAACCTTCTAAATAAACCACAATCTACCTAAGTTTATTACAGCAACACGAAGATAATTCCACATAGTCATTAGATTGTTACTTGCAATGCTAGAATTAAAACGTAAACCTATGGGTTATATGTAATACATGTGTGTTACGTAACGTCAGTAGTTAATGTTTTTATGTATCTTTCCTAATTATTACTATCGTGTTTACATAAATGGCGTGCGATAGATACGGAGTGTATATAAGCATGTTCTATAGATTATAAAAAATCAAACAATCTCAATCAGCAAAGGTTAATTGATAACCTTATATCAGGCAAATGTTGTAAGAATACGATTCTCTTATCAGGTCGGCAGAAAGAAATATAATATTTACGAAAATAGGTCTGTACATCTTATACACTCATATATTTTTTAATAATAAAGATATCTGCCATTGTTTTTAAATGGTATTTTTAATTTTATTACTGTTATTAAAGTAAAAGACAAGTCAAATTGTAATTGGTGGTTTATTTAAAAACGAACACATAAACAGAAAAATTTTCAGTAATATTTTTTATTGTTCGATTACTTATTACTTATAATTGCCGTATTGTCACCGAATGAATCACTTGTCGCCGAAGCTCGAGTTTCGTCATCCATACCTAATTTTATAAATGCGAATCTATTTCTTTGTTGGTTCTTCTTTTCACATCTAAAACGGAGTAATGGATCCATGTGATTTTTGCTATAGAGAGGTATAGAATTACTTTTTTCACGTAAAAATGTCTCAGTTCCACGAGGAAAAGAGATCAAATAAGCGTTGTAGACGGCTTTACAGGCGCATTAACGGTATGACGTGTGAACAAAACAAATTATTTTGACCACGCTGGCGAAGCCCCGGGAAACAGGTAGTTTTACTCATAAACGTATTTAGGTACTTATAAACTGTGTATTTTTCAATTCCAGTGGTCTCATTGGCCGTTCCTGGGCAATGTTGTTCGCGTCCGTCGGTTACCAAGTGACAGTGTTCGACATCGTTCCGAAGCAGGTGTCGGATGCACTTGTCGACATCAAGGAGCAGCTGAAGACCTTGGAGAAGGACGGCCTCTTGAGAGGCACTCTCAACGCCGACGAACAGTTTAAATGCATTAAAGGTTTATAGAATTGCTATATTAGTAACGAAAAAGCTAGCTCGTTTAATACTCATAAAAATCTTTTTAGCCAGATAAAAAAGAAAATTTCTTCTGTAGACGTCACTGCAGCCCAAAGGCGTCTATAAGTATTTTTCACGTAGAATTGGGCACCATCTATCAGAAATAGATTGATCCTATCTTCTGTGGTCTAGAATGGTACCCTCTTATCGGAGAAAATATGTCACCTCCACATTGTTTAAATAACATTGCTACTGATTTAGAGGTTTACGTGTTCATGTCGTATCTATTACGAGTACATTAACCAAGTCAATTTAATGTATTATCATTAGGTTCATGGCATAGTTTATATACCAATACCTTTTTTGATAACCCTGTAAATTGACATTAAGATGTAAATGCGTACACCTATTATATAATGTGCTTCGATAAACGACTAATAGTTAAGGACGTACCTATAACTATTGCTTTCAATAAAATTAATATATCCAGTAGGTAATGATAAATGATATACCTGTATATAAAGTTGATCATATTTCGATTTGTATGTGGCAAGTGTATACAATATCATACCATATATTAAAACAATGGTATATATCTACATATTTCCTTTAATTTACTTCTTGAGCTGCGACAGACTACTAGGCGAAAGGCTTCTTTTATATAACTGTACCTAACATGTCAGATTTTCTGATAGCGACCTAGTTTGTATACTGTTATCAGCAAACTATCGCCACAATAGTAATTATGAGAAATCCTACGGTAACAGCATCAAAACAAGTGTATGTAAGTTTGTATATTAAAGGAGGTCATTTGGAGACCTACTTAATTTATATAAAGAGGTAGTAATATATTATTATACTAAAATTGGGTTACTAATACAGTAACTTAAAAAAAATGTTTAATTAAAATATTGATCAAGATCAACATTTTAAAAGTTACTTTGATCGATTCATCTTATCCTAAAAATATTAAATGTGGATAGCAAATCACGGTAAATTAACTCAAATAAATAATAATAAATGCAACTACATTTTTGTTATTCACAAGAAAATATCGTTACCCTATATTACTTAACAATTGCTCTGAAACAGTTTGTACTGACTTCAATAAAATTTATGATGCAAATAAATTTACTTTCCACTGTCAATAAATATTATGATGAATTAGTTCAAGTGATAAGTATGTACATAGAAATCTAAACCAACGTTAAGTGGTGCTGTTAATGTGTGTGTGTTTGAAATTAGATTAAATCAAAATATATGGAATAGCAATTGGATTTGTCATCTTTTCAGTATGTGAATTACCCTAGGTGTTTTACTGTGTTACTACCATTACCTTTATACCTACACTAAATTTTACTTTTAGAGGATCACAATTGGAAAAAAATCTAGTTTTTGCGGGTAACATTTTCTTATTATAACAGGGTCTACGGACTTCGCGTCTGCGGTCAAGGGTACTATTTTCATACAGGAGTGCGTTCCGGAGAATTTGGATTTGAAGAAAAAAGTTTTTCAAGATTTGGATAAGGTGGTCGATGATGTCACAATCTTGTCCAGTTCAACCAGCACCACTCTGCCTTCTTTGTTTTCAGAAGGAATGAAACACAAATCTCAGGTAACATCTAAGTATATGAATAGCACACGTGAATATATTTCAAAACAAACTCATTATTTTTTATCCATTGAATACCTAAACTGAACTAGGGGTAATTTTCCGTGATTATTTCCGCGTTTGGGAGTGCACGATACACGGTCTAGCCTGATATTTCCACCCAGCAATTATCGTTAAATTTTAAGCCGTAAGGTGGTTTAAAAACATTTCATAGACATATCGCCGATAGGTTCCCAACTACATTAAACTGCATCTTTCCAATTCACACTGGAGCTTGATGGAATACGACTCAAGCTTGAAGCCGTGCTCGGTAATAGGATATAGAAAGGACTGTAACCAGACATTACTAAAGTCTGGATTAGAACTCCATAAAATGCTTTAATTGAAACCTATTCAAATGTATTTACAGGTGATCGTGTCCCACCCAGTTAATCCACCTTACTATGTGCCCTTAGTGGAAATAGTACCTGCGCCATGGACGAAGCCAGAAGTGGCCAAGAAAACTAAGGAGATCATGAGTGAGATTGGACAAGAACCCGTCTCTTTAACGCGAGAAATAGACGGTTTCGTGTTGAATCGCATTCAGTAAGTATCTGCCTATAGGTAATTTGTTCTGAATTATTAAATTGTGTATATTTTATTTCAATTATTTAAATACATTTTATAGACAGGATTTGTTGCGTTAAGAGTGTTTAAGTGATGTAGGTATAGTTCTAATGCTACTAAGATAGCTTCCAATTCAATCGACTTCTGGGTGTTAAAACACGATGGTGTTATTTATATTAATTTTGCATAACTGCTTATTTTAGATACGCCATTTTGAATGAAGTGTGGCGTTTGGTATCAGACGGAGTGGTAAATGTAGAGGACATTGACAAAGTCATTTCGGAAGGTCTGGGTATGCGCTATGCGTTTTTGGGATCTTTAGAGACCGCGCATCTGAATGCTGAAGGGATGAAGAGCTACATCGAACGGTATGAAACTCATTATTGTACAGAAACAGTTCTAAATACCCTAACCCTGAGATTTAATCAGTGATAAATTAAACAATGAACAATTTTATCATAAATAAATATTTTATACATAGGTATTTATGCATATGTTTTGTTTGTTACGCTCCTCCATATAATCTGTAAGAAAATTTTGCCAAATCTCAATCGCTCACGCAATATTCTTGAAGATCGACACAGTTTTCACTGTGCGTTTTGATATATAGAAATTTTTTTTTTTTTTTAACATTTTTAACACAAATTATAAAATACATGAATGCCCCACGGTACTAAGTTACATTCATATCATGTTCTAATTTATACATTGTTACAGATACGGCGAAACAATTTATAGCGTCAGCAAAACAATGGGCGAAATACCACGTATGACACAATGTCCTAATGCAAATGCCATTTGCGAGCAGCTCAATAAGATGGTTCCACTAGACCAGATGCCGGAGAGGCGCGCCTGGCGAGACGCCTGCCTCACGCGTCTGTCGCTGCTCAAGAAGGAAATGAACGAAAAGTATAACTCTAAAGACAAATAAACTTTAAAGGCAGACAATGAACGAAAAGTACAAGTCACAAAGTAATGCCAAAAAACAACAAAAAACCCCGAAAAATTGTAGGTACACAACATGTCAAACATAAATTTAAAATAATAAAGCCTGTTTACATGAATCAATTCTTTTATATAGATTAAAATAAACTGTATCATAAAAAATGTTAGGTACCTACTTCGACAATAATAATAATAATTATCGTTGTATACTGACTTCAAAATATTTATTTACGGTTTTTCTTTCCTTATCATATATCTTTTAACAAAGTATCGTGGATAATACTGTAACTGTTCATGTAACATTTTTTGTCCAAAAAGTATATTTTTTATGTTTCATTATTACTAAATAAAAAAAAGAAATAGTACCACATTATTTCTTTCACTACCTTTACCTTGTATAAAAATGACCTTTACCAAATAATGAGTAGGTACCTTTTCGCAAAAAAATAACTTATCTGCATGTTAGATTACAATCTGCTACTTTGAAAATGAGACATATATATGCAGTGTTGGCAGACTCGTGAAAAATTTTTATTGTACCAGGCCCGTAAAATTATTGTACTTTCAAAAACATTATTATACATTTAATATGTTTAATTGTCGTCTGAAAGCTTTAGTTAAAAAAAAAATAATCTAAGTAATTGTATTTAGATGATATAACAGGAACTATTCAATAAAACTTTTCTTCATCGGAGGTGTATTTAAAGTCGAATCATGTGAATTAGATCTTTTATCACTCATTATTACGATATTTTATTTATTTTATAATGAAATATATTCCTCGATAACGCAAATTAGAATTAATACGCTTGAGATTAATTACTTATTTCTAGAAGCTTTTTCTTTCAGTCGTACATTCATAATATAGCGTAAGGTTAGGTAAAACACAGTTAGATAAACAAGTCTAGACTGGAGCTCCTATAGTTAAATACACACTGATGATCTGATGACTGTAAAATTAACCAACCATAATAAATGTATATCAGAAAGTATACTTATTTATTATTGGCTGATGTTATCGATACAAAGCTATTGTTACGCAGTCTATTAGGCATTTTAGGAAACATTTACTCAAGATTCATGGCGGGATAATACGCCATATTCAGAAACTTGTTTTATAAATTATTTTTTGCAGAAAATTTCTATAATTCAAAATTATTGTATTTTTATCAAGATTGTACGCTTAGGATT
>DWGJ01003175.1:0-13926 GCA_018246895.1 Aspitha aspitha aspitha | reverse complement strand
TTTTTATTACGCCCAGACACAGAACAAACAAATGTGCTCATCACACAAATGTTTGTCCCGGGTGGGAATCGGAGCCAGGAGCTCCGGTTTTGCAGTCAGGGTCTCTAACCACTGGACCACGAGGACAGTCAAATGATGAATGCGAAACTCAAAAGTACTAGTAACTATCTGCTATGTAAAAACTCGTCTGATCACTTCGGAGCTCACCATTGCAAAGGTCGCGTTGCTGTCGGTGTCCAGTAGATCCGAAGCGGCGTCCATACTCGCCGCCGCCTCCATCTCCCGTCTCGTTTTCTTCATATTCTCGCGGTGCATGTCAGAGCGAGACGCGTAGTTCACCAGCGCGAACTCTAACAAAGCCCCGAAAACGAACGTCAGGCACACGCCCGTCCACACGTCGATAGCCTTGGTGTACGAGACAGGAGGCAGGGAGGCGTTGATCCCGGAAGACTGGGTTGCCATGGTCAGCAGTGTTGTCACCCCTGAAATAGAAATGCATATTTTACAAATAATACCGTTCTGAAGAATCAGCTTATTTCAGAATATACACTCTCAAGCAGACTATTTCGATTTTATAAAAGCTTCGGACCTTCAGTGTTATTTATAGAACTCTAAGTAATTATCATCAATGATATGTGCTAATATAGTTATTATTCAAATGAATATGAGTAAAAAATAAAATAGAGATATTCTTCAATTAGGGGTTTTAGAAACATTTTATTAATCTAGCTACTACAAGGTTCTATATTGGGTCCGCTACTATTCGTCGTGACCAAAATTTCAACCAACATACCTAGCGATACCCTCGCAGGCACGGCTCCCTGGTCCAGCCAGAAGGACACCCAGGACACTATGACCAACATGCAGCATGGGATGTAGATCTGGATTAAGTAGTAGCTGAACTCGCGTTTGAATAACAAGTCCACTTTCAGGCAACTGTATTCTCCTAAAAGCAAGTAATAAACAAATGTTAATAAGAAGATAAGATAAGAAGATCAGCAGATTGAAAAAACAGTTGATAATTCTGAATCTGTTGAACATATGAGAGACGTACTTTATTCCACTTTTTGGGAATTATGTAAAAAATACTGTTAATCAAACAGTTCCTCTACTACGAAGATCTTACCGGTGTTGGTCTTGCTGTTGCAGTAATCAGTGAGGAACTTCTCCAGAGTGAAGCGAGGCAGGTGTAGGTTCTTCACAACCTGGACAGGGTCACCTTCCTTCCACAGGAACACTAAGTCGTCGGTAGTCCAACCATCTGCATTCAAACGCTCGTTTTAATCAATCACCTTTAAATTAGCAGCTGATAAACATAACTAAAATATGAATCTATGATGGAAATAATGAAACCAAGTTATACTTAAAAGCGCGATTGCTGCATCTATTTATGTTGAAAAGTTGTAATACTTGTAATTTAAACTGTTATTTCCGTCGGATCCCGACTAACTAGGTTATCAGAAGATTCTGATATTCCAGTGACAGATTTGATTTAAAATTACCTACCTGCTTCACTTACTCAATCTATATCTTCAGTGTATCATTTAGTTTTCTCTTTTATATTATTGCTTGGCACTATACTTACAATGACCAGATATATCGTTTTCTAGGTTTTTACTCAAGGCCTTTTGATCATCTGGTTGGTGCGCCATCTTCAATCTTTATACCAAGTTTATAATCATTGAGTACCGTTACCCAAAGACTGTCAAGTAATCTACAATAATGAAGCACGATACCTAAGGGTTGTTTTTAATCAACTTACAGCTAGCCATCCTCAGGGAGCACGTCTGCTTGTCCAGCGGGTAGAGCTTGAGGTTCATGGGGCAGGACAGCGTCAGCGAGATCCGGATGCTGTACAGCACGTTGCCGTTGGGGAAGATACGGATGTACACGTTCGGCATGATGATGTTGTGGAAGTGGCCCTCCTTCTCGTTCGAGAAGAACAGATCCGGCATCCAGACGCGGTTGGCCTCCGTCAGCGTGAGGTACTTGAGACGACCTACATTTTGGTTGGAATTAAAATTGCATACACAATATGCGTATGGAGAGAGTGAAAGCTATGCTACACGGTATTAAACGGAGTTTTGAAACAGTGTAAACAGTTGTTTGAAACCGTGTAGACAGTTGTTTTATGCCAAATTTCATGTGGCATTCAAACGCCCTTGGTTTCAAACCGTCGTTGAATACCGTTTAACCGCCGTTTTATGAATATAACAGAAGCACGTCAGGTCTAGAAAGATCCTATCCTATTGAGGACCTAGTAGGAGTATGAATTAAAGTATTGAATAATAATGAAATATATGAAAATGAAAAACATTTGCCTTGCAATTCTCATAATTCAAATACTCTGATTGAGCTTATGATTAAATTAAATACAGAGATCACAAACACTACTATGTATCATTATTTCCTGTAAATAACAAATAAAAAACATTTCTCACCTCCTTGGTTGTTGAACTTCAACCTTTCATCCAACCATTGTTCTCTGAACGTCAACTGTACCGAGTATTCCTGAAATGTTACAACAGTACTTTTATATCCGAATTTAGTGCACGAACTTCGGATATTATTCGAAGCAACACACCCTGTATAAGAGAATGCCGATTCGAGAACAATCCAAAGTGGTTTCAATCTATGGATGCTGATTATTTTCATGTGGGATCCATTAATTACGTCATACGTTGAGCTGCCGCAGTCATGCTTTATTTGGCATACAATGGATTAAATTGTAAGGGCATCAACAATCTTGCTATATATATTTTTTATGCATCTTTAACTTAACCACAGCTCAAACTTTTAAAAGTGACATTAAGGTCAGAACTTCTGCAGATGTAAAGTTGGATGCAAGTCAAACTGTTAAAAGACCTTATATCGTCTTGATTGAGGATCAGGAAAGGAAACAAGGATCACTAAAAACGTTGAGAGACCAATGTCATTTATTAATGTAAATAAAAATCGTGTTTCGAACCGTGGCATTTTTGACGTGAATAGAACGTGATATATTTTTTTAAGACAGAAAAGAGCATTTAGAGAAATAAAACAAGTAATAAGAGTCAAGGAGAATATGGGATGCTAGAAATGCTTAAACCTATGACGTAACTTATGTTCGATCCCATCATGGTAGCTTTGTTGATTTACTAGAAGCTTTCGACATCGCTTTACTTTGGGTCTATTCTTCAAGCGCAAGTAGACATGAACGGAAATTTGCGAACTGCATTTTTCAGTGCAACAGTGATCGCTTAGTTTCTTCCTCATATGTTCACGCATGTTTCACGCTACGCCGTGTGCTTCTAAATCGTTGAAAGTCATCTCTAAACTAAATCAAAGAACACTACAAGAATATAAACGTGTTAAATCGACTAAACTGTTATGCGATGGAATGGAAATTGAAAGTCTATTTACAGAAAAAATGTGGTTTCCGGGGGACGTGTCGATAGAATTTTATCATATAAAGTTTATTTTACTCGGTGACTTATCAGTGTAAATGATTGATATATCAATATTGTTTCAATCGTTGCTACATAATACGAACTACTTAGTAATGTTAGCAACAATTATCAGAAGTGAATTAATTATCTTATATATATTATACAACAATAAACATCACGAGGGAGTAGCGTGAAACATAGTTAAGATAAAACATCAGAAAGACCCCATTGATAAAACTGTTAAAATAGGTACAAACACGAGATTTTCAGTTACATCTATTACTTACAGTTAAACAGTTGTACATGCCAATTCATAAGGAATCGCCAATCAATCTAATCTATACATCTACTGAAACTCCACACCCGATAACATAAAGAAGAAAAACATGGTGTCGAAGGTTCCATATTAGTTTTATCACATAAAATATTGATTAATAATATTACAACACTCAACCGATCCCTCGACATCAAGGAGCAAGTCAAATGAATTGTCTTAAAACATAAAAAGCATAGATGCAAGATATACATATATCGCATGCTTAGTTAAGTTAGCTTTTGGAGTTACGGTAATGGTAAGAAGGATACAGTTTAAAGACGATATAAATATTGAATTAATCAATTCAAATATCATTAGCGAAGTCAAATATGTTTATATACTAAATAATTTTATCGAACTTCCTAAAAGGAGAGCAACTATAATTGTAGTTATCGTAAGCCAAGGAACAAATCTAAACTGTAGTATATTTTATCGAACTTCCTAAAGGAAAGCAACTATAATTATAATTATCGAAGGTCTAACAAATCCGAGGTGTACTATAGGAAATGACAGACAAAATTTTGAAGCGGCTGATAGTAATTATCTAGTTCATAGTGTCTGAAGGTTGGACAGTGATGGATGCGGGAAGCTTATTATGAATGAACCGCTTACGGCTTACGATATTGGCGCGCAGCCAGACGCATTTGAGAACACATCGAATCGATAATGTTAATACGAAACGCTATCCCAGCAGTGATTATCAGATTAGATATTAATGCTAAGTAAATCTTTCCATTAGGTAAACAAGTTATTTGCGAAATCATAAAGAAAAGTATGGGTGAAAATCTTAGTGCCTCAAGAATTGGATGTAACTAACATTTGGAATTTATTAGACTAAAGCGCAGTAAATTAGTTGTATAATGATTGTATAATGGAATAAAGATCGATATAGATAAAGAAAATAAATAAGAAACGCGTAAACATAAACCCGGTATACTTTATATTTTTGAAAATTCTTAAAACAGTCCAAAAGCTAACTTCTTTCATATATCGATATAAATTGGCAATAACATAATATTTGTTACATATATTTTTTGTCCTTGTGTGTATATTTCGGGCCCAATTTTTCCATTGTCTTGGTCAGTCGCGAATAATGTTGGCATCATTGATTCATATACTATCATGCTAGTGAGGCGTTTAGACTTTTATATCGATATAAAACAGTCATTGAAGCGGAACAGAGACGCCGTGCATATTATAACTACCTAATGTCAAGCGCAGCGTAAAACCAACTCACCGTCGAGAGCATTCGTTGATGGAATGCTTGCGTTTACCTTCATGCAGGCTCAAAAACCTGTACAACTAGAGCTACGAAATAGAACGTCTAGCTTCGGAGCGGGGTTCACAAATTGCGGTCAGGTGGTCAGCCACCGAAGCTCGAAGCTGAGTGCGGGCGCGACGAGGTCCCGATACAATAATAATTTGTACACAACACAAATTCACATAAACAAGACAATATCGACAATGTTAATTACAGTCAACGTACACGACCAAAATAGTTTTTATGTTCATAATAATCTTCACAAAATAAAACAGCATGACAACATAACGAAGCATGATGAAATTAATATACAGAAAACAAACGTTCGGGATGGATACGTGAGTGTTGGTGCGGGAACCTGGCCCAGTGTGGCGGCGTGGTGGTCGCTCGTGTAGGTACCAATCGATCGAATCGTTCGACAAGTGTCAAGTGCGCTCTTCGAAGCTGATTAATTTTGTGCTTTACTACTCATCAATGCCGACCGCCATCTTGTTTTTACAGTACATCGTATCGAATACGACCGGAACGTGCCGTCTAAATCTCGAAAACAAATCGAACCAAACAAAAATTAAGCGCCATCAAAATAAATATAACATAGACCGTTTAAACAAAAACTCGATTATAACATTCAATATCTACGAAGGAAAAGAGGATTTTTACTTTCGATCCTTGTTGAAAAAATTTTGAAAACAATTGTGAAAACGTTCAAGTTTCACGACTTCGCACCAAAAGTTACAGTTATTGAACGGGGTTAACATAACGCGGGTGTAAATGAATATAAGGGGCCAGACAGTGCAAAACATATTAAAACAAAACAATAAAAAAAAAAACAACCAAACAAAATCAAAACAGAAATTATAAAAACCACATACACATGTCCAAATATACGATAGCTTGAAAATGTTTAGCAGAGTGCATAATATTGCCAAATATCAATCTGTTCATGACCGATTTTATTATAAGCAAAGTTTCGTTTTGATATATCGAATGTCACAATTCTTGCGTGAAACTTTGGTTTATAATAAAAGTGTCATCGGTTTGTTGGGTTACATCGTTTTATTAATTGGTCATGTGCTCAAAACTCACCATCTTGTAATCATCTATTTTGCTGATGGATCGTAGAAACAGGTTGACGCGGACTAACGTTGGCGCATCGCCTTCATGAGAAAACAAAACATTTTTATAAAGTTAATGTATGAACACACCAGCGACAGCTCGGCGAGCGGCTTGCCGAGCGCGCGCCTCACGGTCGTGAGCGGGCGGTTTGATGGCAGATGCAAATGTCGAGATACAATCGAACTACGAGAAATGAAGCCCTAACGAAACAAACACAGAGCGTCGTCTGTGCCGGTTCATTATGAAGCTGATGCCCTAAACGTATGATGACGCTCGGCCATTCGAAAACAAAAACAGTACATCTAGTTCGAAGGAAGAGGAAAAGATAGAACATAAACGAAACACAAAACAATAACACCTAAGAATTTCGAAGAAGACACGATTCGTCTTATAATTCCGATTCGTTTGGACTCACAACTGAAAATTATAGCCCCACTGTCGCAGTGAAGAGTGGAACGCGACTAAAAACGATTTTGGTCGTCAACACCAAAGGGAAAATTTTATAAAGAAATCGTAAAGAAATAAACATTACACGTGTTTGGGTAAATCGCTCCTTCGCAAGCGGAGGGAATTGCCCATTCATTTGACTTGTTGGAGAGTCGTGTAACCGTTTTAAATGTAGGATAAAAATAAAAAGAAAAAATTCATACTTCAACTTAGCCTAGATGCACGGTCCAGTCGTTCATGTAACTTACCATCGTGACGTCATCGATTTTGGATATACTTCGGACAAATATGTTCACACTCACTACCGCAGGCCCATCTAAGTACCAAGCAAAATATACGGTTGATAAAATAAATCACACAGACACGTGGACTAGGCCCTAGCGTTCCGTGTTGCTCACTCAATACTAGGCCACTCACCTTGTCACCTGAAAATCTTACATTTATCCGTGAATCTGTCAACGTATGACTACGGAAACTAATAAAAATATCAAACTAAACTCGCTATGTGTCGTTAACTAACGGAAGATAACTAAAAACCAACTCTGACGGGAGAACAGTGTCTAATTTGGCTTGTTTCTAGGAATTTGTGTTCGTGTATGATACAGAAAATTTAGCAGGACGTCTAAGAAAAAAAATTATTGTTTCCACAAAATCGGTCGGCGAAATCTTGTAGCAATTTCGTTGTGGTCGGGTGGGGGGGGGGACTGAATGATGAAAGTATTCGACTCGGTTCTCGTCTATTGGTTCGTGCCAGGACTCTTGTAATATCGGGAAAGTCGCTAGTGTCCCTACGATCTATCCATGAGAGATCTCATCGTCAATAGTTGTCGCTTAGTTGACGATCATCAAAATGATTGGTAGTTCAACGAGTGAAGTATTTGAACTACGTGACAAAAAAAATTATACTTTATCGTGGAATGCAACGAAAAAACAAATTTCAAAATAAACTCAAAATAAACATGTACCTAATCTATATCAAAATACATAACCAAAGATGTATACATATGTAAACAATTTATCGTGTATTTACAGAATATACACAGATACAAAAATTATATTTCAATTATCATTATACCTAAATATCCGATCTATTACTCACATAGCCTAGCAAACGTCTTAAAAACAATAAGAAACTTAAATCAGTAGATAGTTTAGTCAGTTTCTGCCTATTAGTTCGTAGCTATCGGGTTAATTCTCTTAAAATTCACATATTAATACTAACCATCGAAAGACAATAAATAAAAACTAAATCAGACAGAATACAGAAAAAAATTAAATAGCTTTTTATGTTTTTTTTATATTTTAAATAGCGTGATTTCACGCTAATAAAACTATGTACATTCCTCATATTATGTTAATATCATTTTATATAGAAGAACTATTAAAATTACGATAAACGGAACTAGTGTCTGTTAACATCCAGGCCATTTAAAAAAAATCAGCTCGCCATATATTCGGCCGATCTAGGTATAGACAATTGTAGATGCATAGAAAATATTTCTGGATGTTTATCGGTTTAGAAATTGCTACATGGTTTTTTATTGGTAACGCGACGCCCGCACTCATGCGGCCAAAAGGGAATTTTTTCACAAATAAAAATTAAGTTTGCATATCAGAAGTCAAAAACAAAACGCTTTGAACCACTTTCGAGTCATAATTTCAAAAGATAATTCAAATGTTTACTTCTTCTAAGATTTATTTATTGTTTTTAAGCTAACGATTTATGTCTAGAAAGTGGAATTATTGCAATTTATTCTTAAAGAAGTTTTTTTAACCAACACAGACAGACCTACAGCTGCTCAAGAACTAAATTGACAATAGCTATCAACAATAGTAACTAAGTAATAGATTGTTCTTATTTTTTTATTCTTTCTCAAATATTAATAACCAAGAAACATACTGGATAACATAGAAACAAGAGATAGGCATTGTTCGATGTATTTATAATTGTTTTATTACTATTGTTAATAACTTAACAACATACATACTGATACTGCCGGCACGATATCTAATGTTTTTGCCTTTTAACAAACTTTTCCCATTCCACGATTCCAAATTTTTTATATGGCAATCGTAAAAACTTTATATCACTCAATTTAAACGGAGAACTTATTCGATTTTTAAATAGATATCGTGCCGTAGGTAAACGTTTTCTGAATAAAGGCTCGTCCATAGCTACGTCGCTTCGCTCTTCTTACTAACCATCTTAATGTCGCTTATTGTGGTTATACTTCGGACGAACAGGTTTATATTAACTACGGCTGGGCCATCTGTCGAAACATTACAATTTTACCACCAAAAATGAATAAATCAACAATATTAATCTAACGCGAACATTAACACGTACGGGCAGCAGTCAAAAGTGGCAGCTGCCGACTTTGAAACGTCTGCAACCGACCTCAAACAGGACTTGTTAGTATTTGTTATTAACAAAACTATTCAGTTAGTATCTCTACACGCCAGTAGCGTTTCGTTGTGTATATTGCAAATCATTAAATAAAATCAAACTGTTAATAAAACTATAGAAATATTACGGTCAGTACAGTATAGTTAGTATTATCATATTATGCAGTTGGCACTAATTAGCATCTGTCCCGTTCGAGACTGATCACTGCAGTGTTGTCAAATCGAGTACTGAGATTGTCGTTTATAGTGTACACGTAGAGCCGTTAGATCCAAACCCAAATGTTTTAATAACTAATTCACTTTAAAATTGGTGTATCGTGCATCACATGTTGATTGGATTGCCTTTATTTGATTTTAAATTACTTATACTCATTTGTGTTGTAGCCCTGCCAACAAGTATTTAGCGAGACAAGAGATGCCTTTAGGGAAATGTGTTTTAGCTCTACCAATCCTCAATAGAAGCGTGGTATTATGGTACTTCTGAATCCAATAAACCGATGTAGGACATGGCGCTGCTAATATTCATTTCTACTCAAATGTCAAAACAGGTTTAGCGCACATTGTTGTAGCCACTTTTTCGCTTAAATCTTTTCTTGAAAACACTTCTTAAATAAAAAAATTACAAGATTGTATTCACTGTTACATCTACAAAATTCATTTGCTATTACACGCGGACCCCATTGTTTTAATCGAGCGAACCGTGTAAACACACCTTTATGCGCGTTAATGTTGCCATACACTAGTCATAATCTCCCACTATATCACGAACATAATGGGGAAATTAAAATAGACTCGTTTATATTTTTATTTGCCTCCGCTATTGTATTAATTCGCAGTAAACACGCCACCCGTTAATATTTCATTGCGCAAACTGTTCACTTTAACAAATATTTAAATTTGTTCACGCCACATTTATCTAGGTATTTAAATAACAGTACTAAGCAGACGTTACTTTTTATACAGCCTTAGAAACAGGTCAATTGGCCATCTCATAATAGTGTGGTCAGTATCAAAAATTACCAATAGTCTGTATAAAACTGCCATACGCAATCTTTTCAAACATATCGAGATTTAAAAAAAGAAGGTTGGGTACTCGTAAAGAAAAGTTCTAGCTGTCATTACATTTGTAGGTCACATCTTGGTGTTCGTACTACCAAAATAAGTTACGGAATAAATTAAAATATCGCCAACGGAGTGAATAGAGCGGCCCCATTGTTCTGGTAAGCTTGATAAATGAACGGATTGCGGAGCGGAGCCGGGGAATGTCACGTCACGCCGGTTGCCCCACCGCCAGCGAACCGGGACAAAGCGAAAACTACTTGAATCCACTTATACATCCCCTGGAGGTGCAGTGGTAGCCAGGTTTTAGTATGGGCCGGGCGGGTTCTGAAGGTACACAAGATAACCTCATAAGAAAAATATTCAAGATAATTTCCTGTATGAGTGAATGAATGAATGTTAATAACTTAACTATGGGGGGGGGGGTCGAAAACCAAAACCCACCCCCGGCTACGCCCGTGCATGGATGGAAGAAGGAAGGTTGGCAGGAGAGAGAAGTCGTGGTCATCGAACATCGGAGAGTCGACCAGAGTGGCAAGCGTCGCTGACGAAACACGAAGAAGATAGTAAGACTGAGATAGTTGACTTGGCATGACTCCCTCACGATTGGAAAAACGCGGGAGTATACTCCAGTCCACCATTAATTTAATACAAAGTCGAAGATATTTATATTTTGCAGCTCGCGTGGCGTTTACCGTGAGACACATGAATAAAACGATCCATTAAATAAAATGACAACTGTTTCTGGGGGCTACAATCATTTTACGGAAACATTTTTTTCTCCTTTTCTTAGACGTTAAATTTTTTTAAGCTTTCTTCATATTATATTAATGATTTAGGATTAATTATTTACCTTGTAAAGTATTATGTTTAGATGGAAAAATGTTTGCTTACTTTCAGAACGCAAAGACCACGTTGTTCTATTGTGGACTGTTAGATAAATGTTGATATATTCATATTTTTGTTTCTTACAATTTCAATACATATTGATCAAAAAATATTCATCGTATTTACGTCCGTAAATTAAAGAAAAAACACGCAATACATGAAATGTACAAAGATGTAAGTTCTTGTCAAAATTATTTAACGTAACAGATAAAAAATACTGATCAAGCCATTAAATCGTTCAAGCGTAGGCTACTTCAAGTCCATTATCAAATAAATTCAGTTCATCTTACTTCCTATATGTACAACAAGCTGTATCTGTTATCTAACAAACTGTAACAAAAATCTAAAAATAAATCAATGTACGACTATCGCGTAATTTTTTCATTTGATTCAGAATAGCTTCAGCCTATTTGCTTACACTTTTGCTATTTTATCCGCCATATTGTTCGTTTACCGCCAAAATGATTACAATTTTTTCGTGCAAACGTAACAGTATCAGTATGAATACGGGCCAACATAAATAAATGTTTCAACATTTATTTTCAGCTATCGATTCTTGTCATTTGGCCTTGCCAGCACGCTCGTGTGACTGACACGCAGACTAAAATATATTCACTTGTTATTTTAATTAGTTAGTATCAAGTGATACTTTTCAGCGAAGACCATTATATTTCATTTAGTTTCTATTTCTATAACCGTTTATTCAAAAACTGGAGATATATTAAAATAAAAGTTTTAATATATTCAATTCCTGTATATTTAGATCAATTTTCTTTTTATTTTCATAATACATATTTACATTTACTTACAATTTTTAAAATTCTCATTTGAAAAGTATGTGTGTGTGTCACATCTCGTAAGTCGAGTGAAAAACGGAATATATATTTACAACATGCTTCGTAAAAAAATAAAGACAATTATATTACAAACGATACTGAGACATATTTTCGCGTGTTTTATGTATTCAAACACAGTTTTTTGGTTTCTTATGATATCAGTGACACGTTTACACAAGAATTCATGAACTGTATTTGTTTTAATTTTACACGTTGCTAGTGAAACAATGGCTGGCAGTCGTAATAAAAGACGCGCGCGACGTTAGTCTTCTCACTAACCTATTTAAAAAATGCGTTCCCGCTCTTGAGAATATATACGGTGCAAAAACCGACGAGTTGTTTATGACTATCTAAACTATAACGATATCATTACTTTTAAAAAAGATTAGAGACAAAGACAGTACTAAAAATATATATATTAAGACCAATTGTATTTGTGTTATTCTATTATTTGTCTATGGAAAGGCCGTTTAAAAACGGGCGAAGATGAAGAGTTTGCAATTTAACATTTAAGCGCCTTTATTTTAAGCTATTGGAAAAAGTGTGAATTCGATTTTTATTTATTCAGTACCTTGACATAATGCGCTAAAATAACTTTTTATATTATGTACTATTAATAAATAATAAAAAATATAGTTGTAATATGACACAAATATATTTTTATTTGTTAAATAAATAAATGCCCACATTTATTTCTGCATAACTTGTGTCACAATTATGTGGTTGACAACGGTCACTAATTTGTATGTTGGTCAGACTATTATTTAGTGATCCATAGACAAATATTAAATTTTGTTTCGTAATATTACAACTGAATGTAAATTTAAAAAAAAAAACGTTAACAAGGCACATACATTTTGCTACGCTAACTTTTTCTATAGTTACGTATTCCTTAAGAAATTTAAAAAAACATATTGTCATTTTTAAACCTGTCAAAAAAATATTTAGTAATACAATACTCCATTTAAATTAATATCTTAAAATGAATAAAAAACCACATATTTCGTGTACTAAAATAAATTTTTGTAGCACGAAAAGCCACTATTTCGTACGGTTAGAGTTTACACAGATAAAAAATTAGATATTATTATCTTATATTATGTAACAGAATTAAAAAAATATGTATCCGGTCAATCTTTTAGTGCCATGAAATATGGCATTCTTTATACATTTTGCTGTTACTTATTTTTGCTACATTTTACGAGATAGTAAGAATAACACAATTATATAACATAATTATTGTTATTATTATTATTTATATTGTTTTAGAGAGTAGCAATCGAGCAGGCAGCAGTCACAAGTGGTACTACCGCCCGTGGACATCTGTGACCGACTGTTCTTGTACTGTTTTATAATTGACATTGTTTTCTATAGGAGTAATCCTAGTGCGTGGTACTCACCAGTGCCGTTGATGCCGGAAGGTCGGATCCTGGCGTCGTAGCGGCCGGGGCCCAGGATCTGATCTAAAATTTGTTTCTCTTTCTCCCGGAAGTTGATCTTCGCCTGCAGGCCCCTGACGAAACAACTTCACTTAAGTTTGAGTTAATAACATAACAGACAGCTTAATAATCCTGAACCTTGAAGTTAAACCGAAGATATGTATGTAGGTACTTAATTTAATGAACAAAATTTCAACTTTCATAATTTTTTTAATGCCCGAGTGTGAATATAATATTTACATTCGACTAGCCTCTAAGCCTAGTGGTAACAGGACCTGACCGCAAAAATGAGGTCGTGGATTCGATTCCTATCCAGCACAAACATTTGTATGATGAGCGCATTTGTTTGTTCTTGGTTTGGGTGTAATAAAAATATCTATATAAGTATTATACAGTTTAGAATCATATACACGAGTGTAGATTTTTATTATGTTTACAATTCATTTCCAAACCTCTTTTATATATAAAAATCTCGTGTCACGATGTTCGTTTGCGACAATCTCCGAAACCATTGAACCGATTTCAATGAAATTTTGTACATATCCATTATTTGATCCAACTTAAAAGATAGAACAGTTTTTATAAAATAAGTTAATAATAAATGTCAATTGTCAATAAAATTTTACATAAAATCAATTGTTGAACACACGATAATTGTCATATTTGACATGTATGTATAACCACCGCAACGCGTGGTCAGGTCCACTAGTGTGTTAATAAAATTTCATCC
>DWGJ01003174.1:0-13926 GCA_018246895.1 Aspitha aspitha aspitha | reverse complement strand
GGCCGCTTGTGGATATTTTTGGAAATGTAAATAAATATGTAGTTTGTAGATCCGATTTACCTACTTGTATTATCTGCATTAAAAATGCTGTATAAAAACATCTAACACTGTGCAGCTGAGAGAGTGACGACCTTAAAAAGATCTTCCGGAACAATATAAATATTCATAGTTTACTTGTACTCTTTTATGTTATAAAAATCAGTAAAATTAAACCCGCGTATGGTAATTTATTGGCCAATAACTCCAATGAATAAGATTAATCTTTCTATCGAAGAGAACACAGTTCCTCTGTCTGTCGAAGACCTTGATGAGGATTTATTGTGAGGTAAAGTAAACATTCGATAATAAATACATAGAATTTTCTCTAGCTAACAACCGAACCTTGATTTTGTATTCAAAACAAAAACACTCCATTACCGTTTAAATTTCCGCTATTTAATAACTCATAATTATTTAAAAACATTCTTGAGAAGAATCGCCAATCGTACGGGGAAGTGATTTTACGATCAGCCCGAAATTCAAAATCGGTTAATTTGAAATCAATCATTCGAATCGAAACGTGAGCAACTATCTATTTATATTTTAAATTGGAAGAAATAATACAAAATTCGTTTGATGGCGATAACTTTTTAAATAATCAGCAGTGTCTTCGTTTAAGATTATCACTTTTTCGTGAACTAATGTACCTACATGTACGTCAAACAACCACAATTGAGACGGGTCAATAAAAAGGTCAATAATTGTCATTGGCATCCGTTCATGATTGATTGAGCAACTACGTCGTGGATGTTACAATATTTTTCATACACTTAATTACTACAATTGATTCACAAACGAGTATTATCCTATATTTATTAATTAGGCTTATAAATGAATATGATCGATTTGTTAGTAGAGAAACTCGATAAAAAATCGTTTGACTTAACTCAATCGCGAGACAGTCTAATTACTAGTACGTTGGTAATTAGTATAGGCTGTTATTTACATATATTTTTGACAATAAACGACATAAATAACTCAAGAGAATTTTTATTTTTTTAGCAAGTTGCTTACAACGTTTAGCGATACACAATATTCTTAGATTAACCTTTTTACAGATAGGCATGGTAAGTACGTAGACAGGTAAATATTTCGTGGAAGCGAAGCACTGCGCCAAAACAATAGGGATGTTTTATATCGTTTTGACAGACTACTTACTTCAGTTATTAGTGAATTTGCTTGCCTAACCACGAGTTGTAGATTCGACATCCACCCATGATTTTGTGAGGTCTGAAATTAAATTATCTTTACATAAATGTTTTTAGAAATCTATACTTGAAACTTATACCAGTACCGATAGCCCTTGATTTATCCCAAATATTCATCATTTATATCTGCTGACACTCCTAATCACAGCTACATCAAATGGAAAACACAGTAAAATTATCATAAAACTAGGATAAAATCATAAAGACTGGGACAATTGTGCCTATGCCTTCTGGGATGAAGTAGTAGATGATTTGATAATTTCCTTTTATTCTCCGTATTTTAAACGTGTTAGTTTTTATCGTTGTATCAATTGCCTATCACTTGTATCACGTTTAGTGGATATATTTATCGCTAATCATTTATCACTTTTGATAATTTGCCGAATACATTCATTGTATACAAAGTAAAATTCGACACCTGCCAATTTTATAATTCAACATAGTTGGGAATGTCCAGTTGATAACTTATAAACATTTAATGATAGCAGAAACTTGTTTAGTCTAGCTTTAGGGTTTACTACCTTTTACCGTCTTTCATAATGTTAATGCGTTCCTAAATAACTTTGTCTACGCACGCATGCGCCAACATCATTTATTAGTAGACATTAACACTAACGTATCAGACGTGTGGTTATGTGGAAAATTTGCTTTGAGATAAGTTTGATGGAATCGCAACTTACGGTCGTGTACAGGTAGTGGAATTTTTGCGGTAACAAGCAAAAGCAAAACAATAAAATTCCCAACGTCGTGCCGAGAGCCTGACGTACTGTTAATAACAACTACATATGTAATGTTCCTCGTCTTGCGTGCATAATAATAATTTTGTAAGCGTATCAAATGTGTATGTGTACATATTTATTAAAGCTTATGTTCATCTCGATCAGTCTGTTCTGAATGCGATAGGCATTCCTAGGCCTATTTCATTTATAACTAGGCATAGGCACTTATCATTTAATCGAATATAAGTAAACACGTATGATATTTTAGGGAACATAGTATAACGAAACATAAAAAAATTGAGAAGCTATGCATACTAAAGTTATATGTATATAATTGTGTAATTTTACGTAGGTACCTTGTTTGTTAAATTCCCACAGATAAAAAACTGTCTCAAACTAACAATAAAAATGAAATACGCTGGGAAGAGACCTGAACAATCTAAGTACTTGTTTATGTATTCATTATAATTATTTGGGCGATTGCAATAAAATTTACGGTCTGCCACTTTCAAGTAATGATTTACCAAAATAATTATTTTGATCATTAATAACAATTAATGGTTTTTGGTACATCTAACAATGCATCGATTTTATTAAAATTAATGTTTGATTCTCTTGGAATCGAACATCTCGGCTTACATTCAAGACAGCGCAGCATAAAACGAAAAGGAAGCATTTCCAAGAAGAAATTCTTGTCTGAACTGCAGTAGGTGCTGAGACATGTAAGTTATATACTGACGCGTACAGCTTTATGGAATGCAACTGTTGCTAACCGGGATGTTTAAATTTAATTTTGTTACTAAGGCAGCGATTTTGGGAATTAGAATTCGAGAAGTTTCTTATATTAGTGAGTTAAAGTTTGCATTACAAATTTAAAAATGCGTTCACATCTTTTTTCGTAAACCAATATACATATATATGTATTTTCATAGAAAGGAATCAGTGCTTGAAAATGTTTAACCCGTTTATACCTACCTTTTTGAATGTGATAGGAAAGAAAGTTTCTGTCATATACCTGTATTATGTAGGTACCGTAAAATATAATAAATAAACAAGAACGATTAAAATGTTTATACTTGTTGATATCGTAATTTTACGAGTCAATTCGTAAGGTGAACGTCGTATGTAGATACCTACATAACTAGATGGTAATTTATCATCGTTTATATATTTCAAGGCTGTATTTAGACTATGTTCGTGAAAGGATGATGACCGTGAATAATCTTTTTTTAAACATTGCATTTTATCTTCGGGACGGCAAATCTAAAAATAATTTGACCATTTACCAGATAATGAAGGCCAAATATTTATTATAAAATACGTCACTCGACACGTAAGTAAACAATGTACCTACGCACAATTGTTTAGCAATTTACGTGTTCGTCTTTCTAAAAAAACTTGGCAATTTGATAGATAAGATATCAATGATTGATAATTTAAACGCACAACAAAATAGGAATTTTTCGGTACCTACATCGGTAAGTAATGTTTGTCGTCATGTTGTAAATGTTGATTGGAAAGTTTTAAAATGTACAAAACTTATAGAAAAAAACAGCTGCAAAAATAACAGCCGCTCTAACGCTATGAAGGCTGACCTGACATGAATATTAAAAATATCTCTAACTCACGAGTCTGTTATACGCCCCGCACGGAAAGACACGTCACTCGCTGACGTAACATCGTACGATATTTTTTTATCATCGTCGCGAGAACTCGTCACGGTTGTATTGTACTGAATGTACCTACCTAATGCCACATAAATGCCTACACCGTGTCACACCCACATATGATTATTATGTTTTTTAATTCAACACTCGATTACGAAGTACATTACTCATCGTCTTCGAAACTGATATCAGCGGAATTGTACTATATACTACATGTGTAGTAGTATTGCTGATAGGGAAATCACTGTTCGTATAATTATTATTGCTTATACAATCGCGTCAGTCGGCGTCTACTAAAACTGCTTAGTGAATGATACTCGCAATATGTAAGTATCATATCTACCTATTGTTTTGACCTATTACAGTACTTTAAGTCAATGTCTTTTTATATTGCGTAGGTAATAATTATACTCACAGTTCAAGATTTTATAAATATAAATAAATTTAGTACTATCCATTTGTGTAAGTATAAAATATTAGGTAACCATTGATATACATAGAGAGACAAATACTGTTTTTCTACCCATAAAAAGGATATTTTCATTGACCCTGTGAGAACAGGAGTATTTACTCGGAGTTTTAACCGAAAACATAGAAATGGTGGTGGTACGCTACCTCCCGCCGCTCCTCCAATAAGACTCGATTTAGTAGTAAGGTGACGTGACGTCACAACATCACGCCACCTTTTGTTAGTCAACCGACGCGCGATCCGGCTCCCCACTCGCGGTGTCAAATAGTTGCGACCTCGAGTTGATGAAATTGGTAAACAGGACAGCTGCGTAGGTACCTCCTTTTAAAATGAATGTTTAATGATAGAAAAAAATTGAATCTATATGTGAAAATAAACTATATTTAATAAAGTATCTATTAAATAAGTCGTATAAGATTAATTCCAATTCTTTTTAAAAATCATTCCTCATTTCAAAATATACTTCATATTTGTAAATGTCATAACATATTCCTTTAATTATTTAATTCATTCAAGTATCATCTTAGATAAATTGTGATTTTGTGATAAATTTTTCGAAGCGCCATTGCAAGCCGGATCGCTCAGTTAAATTGACTGGTCGGTAACGGTTGGGGAGCCAGGGGGACTCAATTGGCGAGCGCGTATACAGCGTGGCGCGTGTGGCTGGCCTGACCGAAGTCGTCTGCTGTCATTTCACTTCGTGCAGTTACCGCGTATACACGTGTCGCACGGCGATCGTAGTTCCTATATAACCAAAAGTTACATTTTGTGCTGTTTTTATGTTTACGTTGTTTAAAAAACCCCTTGGATTGCAATCAACAAGAACACCAGTTTATAAGGATATTTTATAATATACAGATACAGTAACACCCGATGAGGAGGTGCATAATACGGCAATTGGTTCAGACATACCAAAAGTAATACCAAAGGAAAAAACTGTAACCAGTGAGTATTTTGGTAACCTCGTCCGATTTTGTTTTTCCCATTCTCCTATCCTATGTTTCTTAATCGTCTGGTTGTGGCATGAAGTTTGTAGCATCGAGGTTCAGCAACTGTAAACGTTTGTCTATTTTGTGTATGAATTATAGTGATTGTATTCAAAATAAAGCTATACCTCGTGTTACAAGTTTACAGATTGCAATACTATACTAATTGGGTTGAATTTCAATCATTTATCAGCAAAGATAAGATAAGATCTAGTAACTCATGACATATACATACATATAAAAGTTTTACGAAAAATAGGGTTCAGTAACATTCATCGTCGCTTACTAACATCATGTTTCACATAACACATTGGAGAGTATCTGTGTGTCTTCAATTAGAGCTTCATTGACTGATTTGCAGGGCATGCCAAACATCTAATTGCAATCCGATGACTTGACGTTTTGAAAGTGAATGATTAAAGGAATCTATAAACACATATGGTTAATTTACCAAGAGAAGGGCTAAGCCTTCTCTTAAAGTTGGGACGTTCGATAGTGAAGAGTATAGATACAACAGACGCTCCGGAAGAAGTAGATAATTTTCCTTCAACCACCATTGATCCGGAAGCTGAACCAATGAAAGCTTACTGGGAAAGCGACCAAGATGATTTAGCCAAGCGTAAACAATTTTTCGTAGATCTGTTCGAAAAGGATGTCGCATTAGACAGGATACCAGATGCAACGGAGAAGCCAATCCAAGAATCTCATTATAGTTTCAATGAACTTAGGGTTTACTTGTCCGACCCTCGGAAAAACTTTGTCGTTGATGGTAACGTATCTTACAACCTTTACACTATAATAATTCATTTTCAAAATGTAACGTTACTTTGTATATTGAGAGACACACAGATTTTAACTGAATTAATGCATTTTTGTATACTAACTCATCATAAGGGTTGTTGTCATTATTATCTACATTTATTATACATGCATCTGTTTTGAAAAAATTTGAAAATGCTTTTTTCTACAAAATGCACTCAATCATTCACCATTGAAATAAGCTACGATCGCAAATGACTACACAAACGTAACAATACAGTTAACGATCTCTACACAGGAATTGTTATTTTCATTCATTATCATCTAATGAATGGGGTTTTCAAAGCCATCCGTTCTCAATAGCGTATTGTCATTATACATTTCATTCAGCTTATATCTACCCTCTTCCGGTCCTATTATTTTCTCCTTTTGATATTATCCAATCGTGTGACACGTTTACTTCACTGTTTTATAATTTGATCTCATGAAGAAGAAGCATTCACACTAATGACCACAAATAGGTTAAGCTATGTCAGTTAAGTCCGGTACCCAGCATGAGTTGGCACGTCTCATTGACGGCATCTGTAAATAGAATTGGGATTCAGTTGGTGCGGCGGCGATACCCTACATCATTCTCATTCATTATCAGTTATCTATCTCAAATATTCTCATATTTACCACGTTTAATACCTCAATTGTTATTTTAATGGCCAATTGACAAACAAACAAACACCGACCCTTAATCGCGTAATCAAGCTGATCGATAACCTTTTCATATACTCGTTCTCACGGTTTATTACATATTAATAAATTTGCCTTGTTATGTTTAAACTGTACGATTTTAAGCTTTCATCTGTCGTAACATGTTTTTCGTGCCTATCTTTATTGTGTCTAACCGTTATCACCAAGGTGGAGGTTTCGAAGTCTCTACAAGTAACATAAATTGTTTTAAAATTTCCGGCAAGCAGCGGATGTTCTTTGATCGCAAACGGACGAGCGAGTTGAAACGATTTGACGATTATTTTGTCCTTTGGTGTGTCTATTTCTAATGGAAATTAATTTTAAATATAATCGAGCGAAGCGATCAAAGAATGTCTCAATAGAAATGACCTGTGGGTTATTGTCTAATGCAATTTGCATATTATCCTCAGGTGTCCCTGAAACGCCAAAAACAACGACTGGAATCTCTAATAATGGCCGCGACGCCGGTGTCGTCGCAGGCATCGTTGTTGCAGTGATCTCGGGAGTTATTATACTAGCCGCTTTGGTAAGTTAATTCGGTCTCAACACGTATATACATACTCGTATTTCATAACGTACATACATTCTTTAATCGTACAAGGCTATTACGTCGCATGGACACATGTTAATATCTACTGAAAAATTCGCAATTGTAAATTATCTACATTTCGTATTCGAATACTTCGTTCAATGTAAAATAATTTTGCAGCGTCTTGTTACTGCTATACAAAAAAAAAATTAATACCTTCATAATCATCATCATGTTTCCTGACATTATCATTACAGGTTGCAACTAATTATAATTAAAATGTAATAATTTCAGTCGGGTAAAAAAGGCGACTAAATAAAAATCGCCAATAAAATAAAACTATTAACATTCGCTAAATAAATCAGGAAGTAACCAGATATCGTGGAAAAATTCGATAATTTTTGTTTTATCATTGTAATCATAGGTAATTGTAGCATTAATTTGTTTTATCTTAATCACAATGCGTAATGAAAATCGAATCATCGTTGGAGCGCGTTGAGAATCATATTATAAACAACTAATGGACTGTACTTACATACATATCTCGTTTCGCCAATAGTAAAAGCGGCCATACAAGTAATACGAGACTGAGTTAATCAATCTGGTTCCCATAAGTTTCCATTTGTTGATTTCTTTGATATCGCCTCATCCGTTTCAATTTTTCCATTGAAGATGCAATACTCGGAATTATTTACAAACTTTTATCTATTTATCGGCAGCCCTATCTAGTATGAACTAGTTGCAACTCTTCGTGTCTCCTCTACCACATAGTGGTTATTGCTTTATTTTTCCAAGCATGTTTTACATGTTATCCGATGGGCTGTAGTGTTTATATGTATTATAATTATGCACATATTACACTTTTCTTATTATTACTCTATATACCGAAATACACATTATTAAAATTTTTACATTTCTGACACTTTTAAGTATTAAGTATTAGAGATTAAAATTATCGCCATATACAGTTTTACTGGATAGGACAGTCAAGAAAAAGAGTAAAACAAACAAATGACTTGGGATTAAAATAAATTTTCAATTGGAAATCGACAGTCGCTGTAAAATTATATTAAACACGAAATGTACTTTAAATGAAATATGTAGAAACATATTGGTGAAATATTACTAACATAGGTAAATACGTGCTTCTATCGCAATGATTTCACTATTTGTTTATTATATAAAATCCACAGCTTGTTTTGTTTGTAAACATTGAGTTGTCGATTTAGTACAAACATGGAGCTGTCGTAGATTTTAAAATGTTCATCACATCACATCATTTCAAAGCTTATATGTATAGATTTACATTCTACCTATACAGGTACATAGTTTACAAACCGTCATTAAGTAAGATTTATCGTGTAGTCGTTGGGAAGGAGTCTCTATGCGTTAAATGTAATCATTGCCGTTAATTCCATTTATTCTTTTATTCTTCCACTGCTTTGCACATTTCTCCTCTCAGAAAGGGAAGATTAAACGTTCTGGTTTACGTAAATCAAGTGCATATTTATAGACTGACATGTCAACCCATGCTGCTTTTCCCAACATATTTTCCTGCGCCTTCATGAGTGGTATTTAATCATATAAAAATATAAATGCATGAATCTCCTTAAAATTACAGCATTCCTGAAGCGGTTACTAACTAAATAACTAGCGCAAAATGTCACACTTCAACTTTATTTTCTGTTTACAATATTTTCTTTTTATTTGCAATGGTTGGTGATTTACAAAATGTCGCGATTATTCATCGTTTTTACGTAACACGAAACTTACACCAATTAATTGTTATGTTTATAAATAATGCTCATCACATCATGTTTCATTGACTAACGGTGACTAATGAAGGTCGCTTGCGAAAACCGACTCCCAATGTCCAATCAGACGTGACTTGTGTTAGGGCATGTAGCGTAGGAAAGATTCGATCGTAAAGGATCACAAACGGGTTTCTATATCTATTCTCCGTGTAAAAAAAATACCTAACCGTCTAAAGATGTCGCTAACGATTCCAGGTCGCCGTTGTTATGTACCGGCACTACGTCCACCGGAACGTGACCTCCATGAACTTCGATAATCCCGTGTACCGCAAGACCACGGAGAACCAGTTCGCACTGGAGCAGAATGGCTACGCGCCGGGCAGCAAGCTCTACCCCAGCACGGTGGGAGAAGAGGTAAGGGCCCTCACCGCGATGGAGTGCACCCTTAACATACAGAATAGTCTTAGATAAGTCAGATACACACCATGAAACCAAACGTTGGCGGCTGCAAAAACTTTTATCATAATAGCTGTTAGAAATCTAACACAATCCGGTTTTAGCCGGTTCTGTCCGGTTTTGTAATGTCTAATGAAACATCACATTTTATTCTAATATAAAAGTAACAAACACCCAGTCATAAAAATCGATGTATTGTAAATAACTTTAAATTTACCATTGTGTAAGGTCTGCCTAAGACATTTTAACATTGATGTACCTAGTATAATATTTAATAGTACGTATTGTATAAGGGATTTATAGGAAATATTTTCGTTAAGTGTAAGTGGATACGATGGCGTAACTAGTGCCAACATTTTTACCGCATCAGTATTAAAACATAGTTGCCAAATAATTATTATTGTCGTAAACGTAGTGGTCTCTATTGTAAATATTTTTTTGTATTTGTCCTATTTGCGTTTTTTTTTCTCTATGCCTACCATTTCGGGAGATGATTCACTGCTGAGATATTTATTTTTCATGCGTTTACATGCGAGGGCTTCTGATCTTTGGTAAGTTGCAAGTTACAGATTATATCTCAGCGATTTTTGTTTTTCCACATTGCTCATAGACCAGAAGCAATACTCATTAACAGTGATAGCTTGTAGTAGTGAATATCGCTAAAACAACAAACCTTACGCAAAGCATATATGCATAAGCACTCTGTGGAGCGGGATGCCTATGAGCGTAGAATTAGCTGTAGATGCTTTAGAAGTAAACTTACACTAGAGAATCCGTCTTCCGGAGCGCATATGCGATAAAATTCGGTAAATTATGTCGGATGCAGTAATTCTGATCGATAAACAATCCACGCTGAACCAAAGTGACGTGTGTATATTGCAGGGCCTCCTTCTGCTGCATGGAAGCGCCTATGCCTCTGTAGTATTAGTATAAATTGCAGCAATCAATAGATATAGCCATCGTGTCTAGTGTGACGAACATAAGTTAATGATGTACGTTTTTCTCTTTCCAGGCCCAAGAACCCCTCAACAACCCCGGTACAAATGACTTTGTATAGCGCACGGGCCGGCAGTAAATACATTAGTATGTCATTAAATGTGAAAAGAAAAAGGAGGACATGTGATACTTGAATAGTGTAACTCAGTGAAGTGGCTGATGTTGTGTAGTGGCTTGTGCGGCTTCGCGTGCAGCTCTGCGGGTGTCGCGGTTTGAGGGAGGGGGCGCGGCTGAGGTTCGTTCTGTCCGCTGGCAAACTTCGAGCCGATATGGATCTCAAAATTGCGAATCATTAACTGTCACGGTCACCATCGTACATCCTTGTCCTGGAATTTAAAAAAATGTATAACAGGTTATCACTGATTAGTAAGAAACACGTCATCGCGCAAACCTATCGTTGTGAGATTACCGAACAAATGACAGATTTCTGTTATATTTATATAAGGTTCTCATGTATGTAAGCACCATGGGACTATGTGGCGTGAAAGGTGCAGTTGTGTTAACATTGGAACTTTTAGTGCTGAAAGGGCATCGAAACGGCGTTCTAAGATGGCGACGAATCGGTCAAATCGCGCATATTCTGTATATTTTTTGTACACTGAACTTTGGACGTCAACATGAGATCTAGCTTCTGTATCACAACGTGCTTAAGATTAGTGTGATCGTGTTTATTATTTCAGTAGACTGTGAATAGTGTACTTAGAGGTCCGGATCGGCCAGCGAGCGACCCGCCCGCCGCCCGCGCCGGCCCCGGGCGCGCCGCTTGTTGCCGAACTCAAATGTTAATTATAATAATATAATTGCTTATATAAATAATTGTAATTATTTATATGAACTATACAAATTTTTATATTCCACTTTTAGTTAAGGATCAAAATGCTTTTGTATTATATAAAATAACGTCGACAACAAATACTCGATGGAAATGAAGCTCATATCTTATAGTGAGATGTACTTATTTAGAAAATGTACGATTGTCTCTCAACAATGTCGGACATGTATTTATTGAAGTCGAGCGACGGAGCGTCCGCTTGTACATTATTTTAAATTGTTTAACAAAATATTTTAATAGAATTATTAATTGAAATTATTAGTGTTTTCTAAAGATTTTTAAACGTATGTTTCATTAGACAATGTAGGCTATGACGTCGCTGTAATTAATGTGCCAATTCTAGTGAAAAACTAAACCTATGCCAAATAGTCGTTTCATGTGTCCCGTTCTCTTCCTAGTAGGTAAAATTAATGCAACTCAGTGTTGATTCTATCACATTATTTATTTCAATTTATTATATAAATGTTATATATTATTATGCTATGAATGAATATATTTAAATATATTTGTGAACTGAAACAATTTAATGCTATACAATATTTATACTTTTATTACATTTGCTTGGTTTTATTTTGCAATTTGCTTTTTAAAAGAAATTTGATTTTGTTGAGCAGAATCCTGCCGAGTCCTTTTATTTCTGCTAAAGTTGTACACATATTTTTATTGTAATTCAATTACGTAATATAAAAATAAAATTTGATGCACATTTCATACAATACGCCTAGCTCAATATGTGTGGTCACTAAAATTGTGTAAATATCGTCAGTAAATATTATGTAAAATGTGTTACTTGTCATGTTTTATTTGAGATCCCATTCTTGCAGATAGTTTCATTCATGTCGAATAGTTGACGATGAAAAATTTTATGCCTATCAATTTACCAAATTATATCACTGGTATCACTATGCCACATTACATACATATGAAGAGAACAACAAGCATTGGTGATTTAAAGTAACAATCATTGCTACATAATCATTGCTATTATGTCAATGCATACGCCAATATGTACATAACGCCAATTCGGGATTCAAAACAATGCACACAATGGTTACAAAATAACAGGTTCGAAATTTAAAAATATACAAATTATAGAAATCTCAAATAGCTTGACGTATCATCGATGGCACAACAGCGTCATCGTTCGATGGTGGTTCACTTGCTGTTTAGTTTGTACAAACTGAACTGATTGACCTGAACTGGGAAACTCTGTTCACAGCTTGAACGATAATGACTGCTCCGCAATCACGTTTGTACCAATGATCACGATCAACTTTGAAACAGACCTCCAATTGGCGACAATTAAAACACAATGTTGGTTTAGACGTAAAATTTATTTCTTAAACACAATGATTATGCCAAAAATCTTTAGTTTGAAGTTTACATTTTGGATATCACAACCTGCAACGAAAGATGTCACCAAATAGATTTGTTAAACGAAGTTATCCATAGCTACAAAAAAGCTACATAATATTCAGAAAGATTGTTTTACACAAACTATACATATACAATAAAAACCAGTTATCTAGTTATCGGAGGTACAAGTTGATAAATTATTATTTTTATTTAACGTACCAAAACTATTACGAAATTCACTTTACGGTTGACTTTAATTTATGATCATACACGTATCCACAATTGAAAAATTTCATAGTTCCGTAAATTGAACAATAAATAGTAATTTAATTAAAGTAGTGCTCTACAAGAGGCCAGTTTATGATAAATGATGAATGATGATGATGATAATGAAGATTGTGATGGTTGTGTTGAAGGTAGTGTTGGTGAAGGTATTAATGGAGGAGTTGATAAAGGTTAGTGGTGTTAGAATGTTGATCAAGGTGTTGATGACGATTTCAATTTTTGGTTCAGAATAAAAATCGACATTAACATACCGTCTATATATTCTAAGTAGAAGTTAAAACATTTTCTTTTAACTCATATCACACTGAAACATGACTTTTTACATCATAGGTAACGCTTGTAACGCAAAATATGCAACTAAATTGATTTGGTATGTAATTTGGAATACAATCACAAAAGGTAGTAAATGAATACGTTATAATAATATTATGCTAAAGTATACTACAAATTACAAGTAATTGTCTGTTAGAAATCCAACATAGCTGCCATTCCTGCAATAAACAAATCCTTGCATGGTTGTTCAGACAGGATTACTGTACTGGTGGTTACTTCGCAAATCTAAACACTGACACTATTTATTACATAAGGAGAGTGGGAGTTAATAGGCAGCAGACACAATTACTCTTGGCGACCATGACACTGCAGTCGACTTTGAATAAGTCTACACAGACTATAAATGTCAACTATTTCAGTTAGTATTAGTGACTATTAAGGCTATTAGTTTTATTTTGTGACATATGAGTATAGGAATGAAACTTGTTGATATGATAATATTGTTACTTCAGATATACCTAGAATTGATTTACGATACAAATAGGTGGTATACAATAGCAGTAGTATGTCACATAACACAATTGTCCATAAACTTTGTTTACAGAAGTGTCCATGCATTATATATGGAGATACATATTTCACCAAAGGACAAGGGAGTTGTGGCGTTGCATTAATGGCAACACGACTTGACATATGGGAACACTAGCGCAGCCATTAGGCTCACAACAATGGCGCTGAGTAATATATAGAGAACAACGCAAAAGCTTTGTGAAACAGACTTCTTGTATAACTGTCAACTGTATTCTCCGTATAAGTTTAAATACAGAGTATTCCGTAGTCGGAGTGTTTTATTGGTC
>DWGJ01003173.1:0-13927 GCA_018246895.1 Aspitha aspitha aspitha | reverse complement strand
AACAAATGTGCTCATCACACAAATGTTCGTCCTGGGTGGGAATCGAACCCACGACCTCCGGTTTTGCAGTCAGGGTCTATAACCAGTGGACCACGAGGCCAGTCTAATATATAATAGTACGCCTGTAATAGGCATAGAGTAGAGGAACAGATAGATACAGGTAAGTGGTTTGAAATTCAACCTCCCAGTCGATTTGGGTTTGATCCCGGCACGCACCTCTGATTTGTTATGTGCGTTCTATAACTAAAATTGAAATATAAAACGGTGAAGGAAAACATCGTAAGGAAACATGCAAGCCTTAGAGATGTAATAAAGTGTATAATATTTCCTGAGGTGGACTATGGCCTAAATCCCTCTCACTGTGCGAGGAGACCCGGTCCAGCAGTGCATCAATGAGAAGGGTCGAACAACAATAACAATTTATTTGTAACACAAAATGATGCTATTGAGCATTGACTACATGACATGAGTGGAAGTTTTCTACGAAAAATCATGCTTATTTTAAGCGTTGCTGGTGATACTGCTGTGGAGCGCGGGAGACTGGTACAAAAATGTCTATAGATTTTTTAATGTATACCCTCTGACCAAATATTGAAAACAAAATGATGTTCTATTTATTATATTGTTGGCGAATAATTATTATGTTACGTTCGTGTCTAGGATGTGACGTCACAGGTCAAGTGAGACGCCCTGTGGTGGGAAGAGACGCCACGACGGGAGTTCAGTTTTAGGCGGGAAAGGACTGTATTGTTGACATCAGTAATATGATAAGATGGCGGTTGTTAAGTGGAGATTGATAATAGCGGTCGTGGTTATTGTGTTTTAAAGGATGTTGCCATTTGTAATATTACAAAATTAGTGTTAATTAATATTAGTTCGATTATACATGTTTATATATCGATGTTGCTAAACCACGTGCTCTATGAGGTGTTACATCATATGATAAGTAATGATGCAAAGGGTCAATTTTCCCCCTCTTCACCATTTTTGAACCAATTTCTAGGCAAGTTTCTAACTAGTTATTTTAACTATTATCTAACTATTATCTAACTAGTTATTTTTGAACCAATTTCTAGTATCTATGAAACTACTATAACAAAATTCAGTATGAAATATTTGCTCCATCTTTTATTCTAATGCGACAACTACATAGAATACGTTTAAATATATTTGTCGTTATGTGATTTTATGAACTGTACTATTTTATACAAATGGTAGAAAATCTTGGCACGAAGAAATCGCGCGAGCGTATTTACAATTTAAATATGTACAACGATCATTTCAAAGTCCGGTACTTATATTTTTAATAAAGATTTCAAGGGTTTCTCAAGCGAATATCTCGCGAAGAATCTTCATTAAGCGTCGCAACTAGCCGTTTTCAGTCCATAATATTTTTCGAACTTAAGACAATCTAAAGTTTGTTATCTTGCGATGTTAAAAGCATCGTTCAATAATTCATCTGTTCGCGTATATTTTTTCCAGTGAACGCTGTTTGTTTATTTTTTGCACATTTTCATTCGACGCCATCCAGCGCGGGCGACGATTAAAATCGCCCCGTAAAAACTAAAAACCGCACTAAAATCAAATGCGCGCCGACAACAATCCGTTGAAGAATCATAGAAAATATCATTCGCGCACTAAAAATAACCGTTTCGCTATCAAACCGCCCAACACGCAAATTGACTGCCGCGAGTTATAGTCACGACGCGAACGGGTGGAACGCTCAGTGATAAAACGTTATACACTGAACGGCGCGTTCGCGATCCAAATCGCAATGTCACACAAAACCCGCAATGGATGAAGTGTTGTCGCTTCCCGCACAGTTTTACGCATAAACCAACGGATTACCGCTCCCACTTGTCTCAGTACACTTTCGCTAAATTGAGCACTTTGGAGCACTTATGCGACTCGGAACATTTCACGTGGTACTTTGCACGTTAATTAGAATTTTCAAAGGCCCGTTTATTTCCCTGTTCCATCAAGAGCTAATAACGATAGACTATCAAGCTTCCATCCACGTCTATCTCATTCTGATTTAGGCAAACATCTGTTTGGTAGTTTGGTTGGTTGAACGCGCTAATCTCAGGAACTACTGGTTCTAATAGGATGTTGCAAAAACGGGAAAATATTTATTTCCAAGCGTAGAAAGCCGCGGGAACTGCTAGTGTACTCGTACTATACAATAGTTATTCACAATTTTATTACGCCCGGCATCATAGACTCGTAGCACAAATGTTTATTCTAGTTTAGTAATTGCGTTCTCTAAACTCTAAGTAACCACTACAAAACACGATTTTGTTTGCCTCCTATCGCCGCCCTATATTATCGTTTGAAATAGTTTCCAGTTTGTCGCTGCTAGTACAACACGTTCTTAACAAAGGTGACGTTTGTAGCACAGCGCGATTGTTTGAGATGAGTTCTGATGCAGAATGGTGTCTGGCGTTTAGTTGGTTCGTTAATGACAAGTGTCTCGTGGACTGAAGTGGGAATATTTCAACGTTTTATTTACGGATGCTTTTGAATTTTGTGTTTTCAGTATTATAACCGATGTACCTAAGTTGCGGCGGAGTTGCATTTGAATTGAAATTAAATTTGAATTACAATTCCAATTTGAAGTTACATTAAATTTGAATTACAATTCAAATTTGAAGTTACATTAAATTTGAATTACAATTCAAATTTGAAATGATGGAATTAAATTTGAATTACAATTCAAATTTGAAATGATGGAATTAAATTTGAATTACAATTCATATTTGAAATCATGTAATTAAATACTTTGAATGCCTATTCAATTTTTGATTTAGGTATTTATTCTGCTTACAAAATGACCAACACATGCGTATTGCATTATTTTTTAAATAAATGATAAATTACCGTCAGTGCTGCAATGAAGGCCTCCGCGTTTAATAATAATAACAACCAACAAATAACTCAACGTCTCCTGAAAAGCAAGAAAACGCTCGTAAAAGTTCACCGTTCGGGGCGAGCCATCTATATATGTATGTATGTATGTACGTACGTCCCGAGCGTATGTTACAATGGTCTCACAGATGGTCTGCAATATGCAACTATGTCAGGACTTCTGTTGCTTTAATTTTAATTTATACGCCGTCTTACTGGCGTAGTTATTTTATGTACCGGCTAGCCGACTCCGCAAACGTTGTCTTGCTATAATTATTTCACGTATTGGATTACATTATTGCATTTTTATTAGGGATCCCCATTTTTATTGTAATATATAGGCTATCTATGTCACTCAGCGAAGCTGCAACTTTCAAATGGTGAAAGAACTTTTGAAATCGCTCCAGTAGTTTTTGTGTGAAAACATTACAAACATACAAAGGTTTCCTCTTTATAATATTACTAGCTGACCCGGCGAACTTCGTACCGCCTAACAGTCAATTAATGTCGTTTCTAACCTAGCCGTTTCACGGGCTGCCTCTCTTTCCTCTTTTGTTTGAGATGCACAAATTAAGGCCCTGTATTATATACTATTAGGTATTCTGCTATTCGAGGCGGAGAGGAATCCAACGAATCAAAAATCATGAAAATTGCTCCAGCAGAACTCGAGTTATAAGTGTTGTAACAAACCCGACTTTCTTTTATATATATAGATTTACATATACAATAGTAATGGAAAACATTTAAGACGAATTTGGCAGAGAGGTATCGTTTGTATTTCTACATTAGTTGCAGTGAATGGATTATGTTTGATGTTTATTGTTTGTGAACCAACTAAAAGTTTGTTGTTATTACAGCGCATGTTTTTACGAAGAGTCGTTTTGGGAAGCCCGCCATCCAGATGGGGAAGTATCGGTTCAACAAGAATAACCGCAGCTTGGGCCCCAAAGTGCTCTGGGTGTGCGGCCGGGTCAGCTCGGGTTGCCGCGCCACCGTTACCACCTTCGACGATGTTATCATCAAACAGAACACCGTCCACAACCATTGATGATTATAAAATGATCTGTCATTGAAATACTTTTTTTATTGTATAACTTTTGATTGCGATCCCGTTGGATGTGATGTGCGTGCTAAGTTAGGTCATGAAATTTCTCGAAAAATTCCTTACACCATTGCTTCGAAGAGTCCTAAGCTATTTATAACATTAATATGTATTATACCTCATCTTTGAAAATCAGTGCAATAATAGTTTTAAATAACTCATGAAGCATTATAAAAAATATATGAAAAGAATGAAAATAAAACTTATCTGTAACTAATCTCGAGGTATTCCTATACCTATATCGTAGACTTAAGTAAGGATTGCATAGATAGGACTTACGTTAATTATTTTATGTGTGACTTTGTGTCTAATAAGTTTATTTCAATAAAAGTTTCTTGTTGTCGATCATCGTTTATTTGAAATAAAGTCTTTTCCAAACAATCATTATTTATGTTGTATCGTTTTTATGATAAGTCAATGTCTTGCGTTAATTATGGGTACTGGAATGTATTAACATTGTTTGTATTTCAGCGAACGTGGCAACTCTGGCGACGACCCGGTTCGGGAAGCCGGTGATACTGATGGGCCTCAATCGTTTCCATAGAAACAATAGAAGCAAAGGCTCCAAGGCTCAGTGGTTCTGTAGCAGGCGATACTGTCGCGCGTCTATTTCCACTATCAACAACGTCATCACTAAAGTCAACGATTTGCACAATCATTGACCTTGACTTGTATAACATGTTGATATGTACATATAAAATAATCTATTATTAAAATAAGCGGTCACTTTCGAACCTAATAATATATTTTAATTTTAAATCATAGCAAAACATGGAATGTTACCTATTTTATTTTCGTACAAAAATATATTTCATTAATCCATTCACCTATTGATGTTTCATTTTTAGACATAAATTGAGGGAATAAATGTTTATGTTCTGTGGTGTCTATATTACGGTTAACTGGACACATACATGTTGTTAATATAATGATTATGGTTGTTTTACAGCCGGGCCTATTATTCTTCAAACGAGACGAGGCAAGCCCCTTCTTCAGATTGACGAGTTTCGTTTCAACTGCAAACGAAGTTTAGGCTCCAAGATATATTGGGTGTGCAATAAAGCTCCACAGGGCTGTAAGGTTAGCGTCGTTACCGTGGACGATATCATTGTCAGGACGAAGAACGCTCACAATCACTTCTATAGGAAATAATACTTCGTAGAATTAAGTTGAAACGGTTTATTGTTTTGATAAAGAAAGACGTAAAAACGCGTATGTATGAATACAAGAAAAGTGGCATCACGAGTGGGCAAATGAAGAATTAAAGCGCTAAGTCACTGAAATTCTAGTGTTGCATTATGTCTATAGGTGACGGCGAACATTTATACTCAGATGGACTATTTATGCATATGATTTTATTATTAATCTTTCAAGGATCTTTCGAATGTGTTTGTTACGTTATAATTTTTTTAAATCTATTGTTAAATTGTTGTAGGTACATATCCTAGTGTGTACTATTCTGTGTATTCTCTATACGTTTCTTTCGAAGCAAATGCGGATAATGTTTAGATATCTCTTTGTCTATCGCAAATAAATATATATTTTTATCGATGAACCGTTAATATAATTTTAAGAACTTGTGAACCTATTTAAATAAAATGAAGATAAATTCTTCTATGATTTTTCTAACAAGATAGTTTTAAGGTGTTGTCTACTGCGCTGGCGTGTGTGGGGTTGCAGATTTTTCATACCTTAACTGTTACGAAGACTTGAATGAGGTAATATTAAGTCGGGGCGGTTAGAATATGTATATATGCTGAATATATGTATATAATATTCAAATTTGTATGTGTACCATTCACATGGCATCTTTAACACCATGGTTGTTTTACAGTGCTCTATGGGATCTCACAGAAGGGCAACCCCGTGGTAACGATAGGGAGGTACAGGTTCAAGCGAACCTCTGTTTACGGCGTGAAAAGCTGGTGGCATTGCATTAAGCGGTCGGCCTACGGCTGCACCGCGAGCGTCAGCCTCATAGATAACAGCATCAAAAGGATCAATTACCAACATAATCATTGAAGCACTCTTGGAATTGTTCACCTCACGAAGTTCGTTCACACCGCCGTATATTTCTAGGCAAAAGTTATTAAACAAAAGAAACTCGTAAAAGCCAGTTCAACCGATCCGTGGTACACTTTTATATTTTAAGCCTGAACGTAATTCTAAAATCAAGTATAAAGTTTTGATACTAAGTGTAAAGTTTATAGTTTAAGTATAAAGTTTATAATTAAATGGTACGTTATAACACTAACTGTATTGCAAAAGCCATGGAGGATGATTTGAGCTGCAACTTAAAGGTAAACTAACGGATTCACTTCGGCTGTGTTCTGAGTGGTAATAGTACCTAATAAATACTAGTAACCCTTCAGGATGCTGACTTCATCAACACAATCATTAATCGACACGCCGCATACATGTAGAAAGAGGAGAGCTAGACTAAAAAATATAACGTTTGTATTATGAATTTGAATTTTATTTTGACTGGCCTCGTGGTCGAGTTGCTAGAGACCCTGACTTCAAAACCGGAGGTCGTGGGTTCGGTGTCTGGGCGTAATAAAAATATCTATATAAGTACTATATCGTATGTTAATTATGTATGTGTATCAGCTGTCCGGTCACCATAACAGGCATTACATTGCCTAATTTGGGATCAGACAGCCGTGTGTGGAATTGTCCCCAGTTATTTATTTATTTAGGCTTGCGATTGACTACGGGGTTGATGGTAAAGGATATAGTGATGGACGTAGTAACGTTGCTTATTAAGAATTATGTATATCAGATATATTCCTTTACATGATGAGTAATGTATTTTATATTATTAACTATAATCTATTAAAATGTTTTCATAAATTGAGATTTAAAAGTGCCTTAAGTTTTATATATGTGCATGAAATATAGCATTAGCAAAGATTAATTGTAATGTAATTACTAGAAGTATATTTTTTCGAATTTATAGATGTCCCTTTTTTGTCAAAGTAAAATTGCTTTATATCGTTATCTGTTTTTTTTTGTACCCAACACTTTATACAACAATGTTTCTATATAAATGTATGGTAATAAGGTTATACGTTAATAAGAGTCACTTTATTTTGCATTGAAAAAGATAGATTAATATCAGTGGTTTTGCGATAAAATTTTCTTCGTTTTGATATTTTTATGTTCTTCCTCAGCTCACTATCGGCCGATCTTCGCGACTACTCGTTTTGGGAATCCACTGATGATGATAGACCCGTACAGGTTCAACAAGCGCAGTGACAGCAAGGGGCCGCTTTTCAATTGGGTGTGCGTTAAAAAGGACAGCAGGTGCCGCGCTACTGTTATCACCCTGGATAATAAAATCATTAAGTACAAGAATCATCATAACCACTGACCAGATTTGTTTTAAAAGAGTGGCATTAGTTATTTCTCATTGGGTTTTGACTGACCTCGTGGTCGAGTGGTCACAGACCCTGACTGCAAAACCGGAGGTCGTGGGTTCGATTCTCGCCCAGGACAAACATTTGTGTGATAAGCACATTTGTATTGTTGTTGTTGTTGTTGTTTGTCTGTATACATTTTTTTTGTATTGTATTTGAAACTAGTGTGTAGTTTGTAGTTTAGTAAACAATGTGTTAGTTTGAAATAAAGAGAATAATATAATTTATTACACTCAGTTTGATATGAAATTCTTCTGCAAAATAAAGGTTTGCCATGGGATTGATTGATAAGTGCCATGTCATCATATGACGAATAACGATAATCGAATTGTATTACAATTTGTAAAACTTAAAAGGGTTTTGTGTGTTTCGAGTTTTTTTTAATATCTTTAATATCTGCTTTGCGAACCTTTACCTAACTGATGTATAAAGCAAGTAATACGTGAAGGTATGATGTATGGCAGAAGGTATGATGTATGATCACAATTATGCTTTTGTCTCTTGTAGGTTTTCATAGTGTAATTATCGTTATGCAAATGCTCGATCAGCAGGAACTTTATATTACGATCTACATATAGTTTGAACACCATATTAATTTTAAGAATATTCATATGTGCTTGGCTAGTTCTAAATGAATAGTATAATATTGTTTAAAATATCTTAGTAAACCCAGACCTTGTATATTGTTTCCGGGCGATATTGAGACTTATCTTCGAATTTCTATAATTATATTGCTTGGTGACTTGGTGTGTTAAAGCGATTCATGCAAATCAATTTTACAGCTTATTTCGGGCTCACGAATAGTGGCAAGCGATGTCTGGACTACGGCCGGTACAGGTTCACGATCCACCAGAACGAAAGGAGCAAGATACGCTGGAGATGTGTGAAGAAGACCATGGGCTGCTCAGCCTTTATCACCACCGTTGACAACATCATCATCAGAGTACGACAAGAGCATAATCATTGATGACGGACTTGTCTAAATTAGTTAATAGACAATTTATTCGTGTGATAAATAATCAGCAATACTACTAGCTATAATCTATTTAGATATGTTATAAATTTCTTTATAATTATGGTTTATTGTTTATAGTTCTTTTTCAAAAGGATCACGTTTACAAGTTACCATTGATACATATCGAAGTCTATCTGTCTGTTACGTTTTCACGGTCAAACCTTTGAAACGATTTTTATGGAATTTAATATGTAGATAGTTTGAGACAAAGGAAGCACGTAGGCATTAATGAAACACGTATAATTTAGATTATTAATATTTATTTGACGAGCACAAATGTTTCATCTGGGTCTGGGTGTAACATTATTTATACATATGTATAACTGTCTTACTGCCATAAAACAGATTGTGTCAAATTTGGTGTCACCTGACCGCGTGTTTTATCCCAACATATTCATTATTCTTAATATTATATACATACAATGATTCCGCAACCACATAATATATATTATGCTAAAGAGACAATTTAGTAGAATCAAATTGTATTTTGTTTCACATCATTGTCCACTACTAGTCAATAAGCTTAAGTTTGTTATTGAAATAATACAATAAATCCTTTTTTATAATTTATCGTTGACTTTCTGTGACATTCTAACGTTTAAACAATAAACCAATACTGCGTTTTCTTGGTCGTACTTGTTGCATGCGCTACAACTTTGTGGGAATCACAATATGTTTTTAATATTCCATACTTACGTATGTTAATATTAATGTTGTTTTGGCGTGAGAAATTAACGTTGGAACGACAACAGGCTTAGGGCGGGGAGATGGCGAAATGACGTTTGAAAGAAAGAAAGAAAGAAGAAAGAAATCGTTTATTCGCGACATAAAACATAAAACACAAAAACAGAATAAAAATAATAAAAAACAAAGAAATTAATAATACAAAGAAATAAAAAAGTAAAATTAACAACAATAATAGCAAAAACAAATAATAATCTAGTAAATGACAAAATAATTATAATTGAAATTGATGCAAGTTTACTGCTGGGCGGTGCAACACTGGTGGTGCTGTAGGCAGCTGAACACCCAGAATAACGCATAGGCTAGTTTTTATCCCGGAGTTCCAGAGGGATCGGGATTTACACGGGAATAACGAGAATTAGTAGGAGTTTGTATCGTAGAATTCTCCCGGGGTCGGTATTTAGGAGGGAAAACTTTGTGACACACCGATTTCCACGCGAGCGAAGCCGCGGACGCATCTAGATTTGAATCCGCCTTCAACGGCGGTGATACAGATGGCGGTAGAGGCACCGCTCGGCTACTAATAGCTAATAAATATAAAGGCCGTTCCCGGCCGCGGCCGTTAATTACCCTCCGTCATTAAACAGACAGACGGGCATATTTTACGTAGTGACATGTAATTTCCTCGTGTGCAGTGTTATGAGCCGCCATCCTAAGGACGACACCCGCGTCCTCACACCACTCGATATATTAACCAAATGCCCATATTACATATGTATTTATGCATTATTCATACTTAATATTACATTAGGTTTGCCTTTTGTAACCCCTACCTTTAGGATATTACATAGGTAAAACATATATTACTTAAATATAAGAATATAGTTTTTTTATAGCCGGATACAACAAATCAATTTTCTCATCACTCAAATGTTTGCCCCAAGTGAGAATCAAACCAACGACACCCGATGTAGCAGTCACGGTCTCTGTCCGCTAGCCGCCCGACCTACCAGACAGTGACGAGCCTCGCCGCCCGCAGCTGCTGCTTGCTGCTTGTTGTTAGGAAAAAACCTTTTCAAAACACTCCGCTGACCGAGCAGTCAGTTCGACACAATACATGTTTTTTCATTCCACTCCCCGTCAATACTATAGTAATACTCATTGCGGTCGGAGCTGGCCACCGACTCGAGCGACTTAAAGCCTTACGCACTCCGCAATAGAGCCTGCTCCCCGCCCCCCGCCACGGGGAAATAACTATAATAAATCTTACTTTGGGTAATTTCAAAATTCAATTTGGCTTCACAAAAAATCCTTCATTGAAGAATTCGGCGCGCGTATTGAGTTTCAAAATGTGCGAATCGGCACAAAAGACCGTACTGTTTAAAATAAAATAAAAAAATGTACTATTCTCTCGGGATTAGCGTTGACAATAGGACGTAACGCGTCGGATTCTGACGACAAGTTCTATTGTCGCTCACCCGAGTTGTTACTGAACGAAATTGAACTTTACTGCTTCGTAATAAGATGTACGGCTAATTTATTTAACCACAAATAAAATAGTTGTGTTCTCATATTTGCAAGCTTACAAATGCGTTAAGTTAGTCTGTTCGTCAAACGAAATTGGGACTTATTCCTTGAGGATAGAGGTTAGCTAATCGTATACGGCATGTAAATAAAACTTGGTTAAAATTCAAATATTTTTCATAAAGGAATCTCTATCGAACAAAGAATCTGAGCTTAGATCTGATTCAAAGCTGTTCCGAGTTTGAATATTCGAAATTCGAAACTGAGGCAGCTATCTGTTGGAGCTGTCAGATTTGAATTTCGAAGTATTGTGTCACAGGTTCTCTTTTTAATCTGTCTTCGTGAGGCTTTCATCTTGCACAGATTAAAGATCCAGGAATGGTTGAATAGAGCAAGAACTCGCATAGATTAAAAATGCGGTTTGAGATATAACAATGAAATAATGCTGGCGTTTAACAGTTTTGCATTGTTTTGTACACAAGGTGTTGGCGTCTTCTTAATGAACAATAGACAAACGGAACAAACAAAAATAAACATTAGCTGAGATAATCACAAAACATATGTATATAGTTAATTAATTTTACGTAACTAATTTCATTTTAATTTGTTAGTGAATATTGGTTACGGAAAAAATTAAATGAAGGTAGAATTAGCGTAGCAGAGGGTGGTTTGAATATAGCAGATAAAGTTATTGAGTATATTAGACATGATACAATAAGAGAACCTGTGGTGTGACAGACAGACCTTCACACGTCTTCTTCAGTTTTACACCAATAGGTAGTTGCATAAGGCAACTGAATTATGATATAATAACTGAATTACAGAATAATTAATGATATATTGTATATGATTACAATAAATTAAAATGGAATAATATTGAAAGCACACGCAAAGCCGCCAACAAATGTTAGTTTTACGCTAAAAGGATACATTTACCTGAATGAAGATCTTTAGTCATTCCCGACTCCGCGAGGGCGCGCCACGTCCAGCCTGCCGAGCGCCCCCCTGCCCCCCGCCGGCGGGCGCGGGGCACGGGACGGTGGGCGACGCAGCGCTTGTTGGCGTCTATTCAGCGCGCAACAATAGTATGAATTCGGTTAGTTAGGAGCGGGCGGTCGCAGGGTTTTTATTTCAAAATACTCGTAAAAAGGCTTCTACGCGTCGGCCGCGAGTTAGGTTTTCTGAATGGCTCTTAATTTACGTATGCACGTGTGATGTGTTCGTAAATGTGTTTCTCACGTTACAGACAAACATGCATGTAGAAACTCCGTCAGTTCACTACTGATTATTACGGTTGATGGAGATGTATGTACATGTATGATTGTCAACAATTGAATGCTGTAAGGTTTGCTCGGGTGGCACCGGGAACACTGCGACGCACACACCCGATTGTATGACTAAGACTTCAGTCAGTCAGTCAAAATACATTAAAAATATGACTGCTCAGAGTAGGTTACATGGAGATACATTTAAAACCCGCAACTTTAAAACCTGCAACCTACAACAATAATCACTACGATTATCCAAGACGCCTTAGAGAGAGGGTGAGTAGGCTGTTTCTAGGTTACCACGGTTCATCCGCAGTTCCCACCGGGGGGCGGCCATCACCTGCGACATAAAAAGTGAATGTGCTGTACGAAATTGGAAGCAACTCACACTCGAACATTACGAATGCCGCTGCCTCCGTTCGTTAAAAATCCATTAATTTTTTCCAAGTGTGACCGCGGCCTAATTCTCAACACCTCGTTAACTTCCAGATATCACTGATACAACATTCGAGTTTTTTCACCGAAATGGCCGATTGAGTTAAATAGCGATGCATTTTTTATTGCTCGTCGCGGACCCCGAGGAAACGCAGAATTAAAACTCTATCGGGCTGGTTTATGATGGTACAGGTGGTCGGACGGTGCTACCAGTCGTCGAGTGCGCCCGGGGGTTGCGACACCGGACCCATTCGTCCAGTCTGCATGCACACTTTCCCCCTGGGAATATAAGAAACAATGTAACATTTCTGCCGCGTGACGGGACCCGAAAGCGCGCGATGTACGTATATTAATAATGCTCCGCTATTCGTCTAGCGCCGGCTAATTCATCATCCCGAGTAATTGATGTTTGTTATGTCGTGTAGCGCGCCCGCGACCTCTTGACACTTGCTCCCCTCCACAACTACTGGCTCTGTTTAAACCCCGTTACCTTCATAGAGAATTACGGTTTATAGAATCGTGACGTCAGTATTGCAATTGTTTTAATCATTGTACGATATGGTCTTGTAGTTAATGTCACACATGTATATATATTGTATATATATTGCTCATCACCTCTTTAGCGAACTGTACGGCGGAATGAGAAATATTTCTATAATGTTTATGAGTTTTATTTTACTTTGCTGTCGATACTGTCCACTCGGCTCTGGTCCTGGTAAAGTAATATGTACCAACATAATGTAATTCAATGCGTGAGTATAATGATGTAACACTACATTAATAAATGAATGTTGTGTCCAGGTCTTACTTAACAGCCGCGGCTCCCAACTCTGTTCGGTGTCAGAGTAAGCGGCGACGTCATAGAGTATTCATAAAAGTCATAGTACGACTAGCTACAAGATGTCGAACATTCTCATACGGCTTATCCTTATATAATACTTATAATAATAATAATAGAAAGACCACATCTCGAGCGAAGGCTGTATTTTCACACGGTTTACACGTCAATAAAGTTATAACAACAGGCAACAGCGGGCGGGGAGAGCCTCACGCGACGCGGCCCGCTCACAAACAAAATGGAGCATCGAAAATAAACAGAAAATAACTCTTGTAAATAAAGGCCAAGTGTCGGGCTTGGGCTTTGTAAGACTCCGCAAAAGTTACTTTTTCTGCTGCTTAGCGGCAATATTACCGTTGATCAGATCCGATGAACGATGCACTCGCCACATTCAATGTACACGTATTCTGTAATTGGTCTGAAGTGTCGGGGGATTTGAAATGATTACCTGGAACAATGTGAGCTTGCTACTCACACATTGCCAACGGGGGTACTGACGTACTGAACATCACGTTTTACAATAAAAATATGGCTTTTTGAAGAGTTTGGTTTACGGAGCGTTGCCGTAGTACAAGTTGTACAAGGAAAATTCGTCAGTAAAATTTGAATATGAGTAGTAACTTGGTGCACACACTCCGGTGCGCGCAAGACAGAGTTAGTATAAAAAAAATAAAACGCAAAGTATCAAGAGGCAGTGCGCATGCTGGGGGCCGCCGCGGGGGGCGCGCGGGCGACGGG
>DWGJ01003172.1:0-13934 GCA_018246895.1 Aspitha aspitha aspitha | reverse complement strand
TACAATTTTCATACATTTTTTTACCAGTTACCGTACGCTTACTTCGACGCTAGAAGTTCGTGCTAGGGCCACAGGTCGCTAGATTTTTTCCTTTAGGGATATTTTTACAGTCGCATGTACTTCAGAATAAATACATATATGTACATACATATTAAGCTACAGTGCCAATGTGTTCATAATATGTATCTTTATCAGCAAACGTTTCGCTTGTCTATCTTATTCCTAAATTATTTACACCTTAAATATAGGAGAGAAGACGTCTAAAAGAGCGCTATCCGTCATTGGCCCTGGCAGGCAGCGACCTGGCGGAATGCCGCGTCATGCTCGACTCGTACCAAACCATGCTCAACCAGCGCACCATCTGCGAGGGGAAATGCTCCATGGGCAGGCAGTGCCCCACAGGTGATATTAATAAGCATTCGGTGGGTTAACTTAAAATTTGCAAATTTTACATGTTGAGCTTCTTGTAGAGTTCACATAAATGTAATCTTAGCCGATGATTGTCTACCATCGTTCAGCTATATAAAATATTTGTTGGTATATCTAGTCAATGCTTACACTTATAAATAACGACTCTCCAGAATTCGGAAAAGAATGGCATGAAAATTATCTGACTTTCGTACCAAATTTTCAAAATTTTCTTCTATAGTTCTAGCGTTTTAAATTTAAATAATTGATGAAATAAACACAAGTGCAATGTTCACTTAGAACTTGAAACCATTTTATGTTCGCGACGTTTAATGTTAGCAACCGTCTGTTGCCGGCACTTTTATAAAGTGTTTTTTTTATTTGCTTAATAAATTTCGATGCATGAGGCAGCTGTTGACTCCACTACCAGTAAGAGCATGAAGTATCGACACAACCGTGTTAATACGAACGAAAAACTTCTTGTTAGAATTCACTGATGTCGAGTGACACAAAGAGTTAACTCTGGCTCTCAGACTGCCTGGTATTTGAAGATTAGTCACATGATATGTAGTATTTTTGAGTATATCACCAGATGTATGATGGATATTAAAGGAAAGGTGTATCAAACAAATGGCAGAGACCAAGAAGTTCTACCGTCTCGGTACTGGCAAACTTCTTTCGCTTCTACCTTCATCAAAGTATACCCATCCTTACTTATTAAGTTGAAATTACAGAGAACAAATATAAACGTGCATTAATAATTATAGAAATAAGCAGAAAATGTGAGGTTTGAAGATTACGTATTTAAAAATATTTCACGTCCTTATATTTAGTTGAGTCCACGAGTCGGTACTGGCCACGCCACACTTGAGTGACAGTAATTCCGCGCGGCCACAATAATTGCCGTCACTTCAACGTGAAAGCACTTTCCCATTTTGAAGCTAGAATTTACTATTAAAAAAAAGAGGTTGAGTCAAACCACTAATGAGCTCTCGTTCTCGTTAACCTCTACCCACTAGACCGAGAGAGGGTGCATATTAACCTATTTAACGTTCGAATGAATTTTGATTAAATCGATAAGTGGTCTGGATAAAGTGTGACCGTGTTACGTATGGCTCAGTTTTAAATGAAGCACTCAATAACATTTGAATCGAAAAATTGAACTAGAATTCTATATAATTCTATCAGATTTCAGCTTTTAGAAATAACAATGTACTTTATCGTTTTACGTTAATACATAATACGTGAAGGTATAAAATATTAAATATGTCAAAATAAAACATTCATCGTCAATTGCTATACCGAGTTATGTATTGTATGTTGATCATAACATCGACTTCTCATATTTGTGCCACTCACTCTATTTACAGGTAATTGAATTCATCTAGATTTTGGTTTAGGTTAAGAGTAATCCGCCCACCGAGGTTTATATTATCTTCAAGGCAAACTTTGAATACTCGAATAACACGACGACCATAACTCTGAAGGCGGTGTTGTTTTAGTATCTACATAAACACAAAAGGAAGGACAATTTATTATTTAGGCAGTAGAGCCAACGGACAAGTGACTTCAAATTAATGGGAGGATAACAAAAGGCTTCTGACAAATTTCGTACACTTTTGTCTACTTTAATTTTTTGTCCCGGATTTTGCGCATTCTATATTTTGTTACGGTTAAAATTGATCTAAGCTTACTTAGCCTAAATACAGTTTCATATATTTTCACACATTTTATCGAGTGTGATGTGAGTTTTTTTATTAGGTGTATGCAGAACAGGGTCGAAGAGACAGCCGCGACCTCGACGACCGTCTACTACGGTAAGCGAGGCTGGAGCCGGCAGCCCGGGGGGCCTAAAGAGGTCCCCCTCAACCTTATCCACTACATCCACTGTCTCCAGCTATAGACCTCGCTCTTCGCCCGCTGGCCTTTATAGTTATACTGGGAGTAAGTATTTACGACTGTATCGGTAATATGTTTTGAATGCTTTGGAGGTTAAATGTGGAATCGTAATAACCCTAATATAAACAATTTCTTGTCAACCACCCACGAAAGTTGAAAGCGGCGTTGCATGGTGAGTATAGTGTATCTCGTCTGGGAATGAACCTGCAGTGTATACATATATAATGCTATTGAAAGGATACAATATCGTGATTTATCTCTGTGAGGAAGGAACGCGATGTAACAGTGCAATGGTAATATTTGTAATACTGATGAGTCGCGTTCCAGCGCCGTCGCGGCCGACACGCTCAGCGTCGGGGCTGAGCGTGACGCGGATCACGGACCCCGTGGGCGGCTGCACGGCCGTGGTGGTCGGCGGCACGGAGTACTCCCGCCGCCGTGCCGCCTCCGCGCCCGTCACGCCCGCGCTCTCGCCCGCCACCTCGCCGCCGGGCTCGCCGCATCGGGCGCCGCACAGGTTACCGATGACCGAACTACACCTAGCATTATTACCTACATCGGGTCAAGTGTGGTGTTCGTCGCCCGCGATTGGTGTTGCCAATGCGATAGGAAGTAACATTATGTATCCGCGCCTCCGTTACATGTAGTTGTCATGTACTTCCAATTCCGCTCTTCCTCTTGTCATGCCTTCATTTATAGTTCGTACTATTTTCTATCACGGTCACATGCATGCTAAAAATATGTTATTGTGGTTTTTATGATTTCATGTTAATTTTTTTTTCAGACAGTGCCAGACAATAAGTGGAGAATAATATAAGATCTATTAAAAAACATTAAAGTTAATAAAATATAAGAAACTAAAAACTCGCGATCTCAGAAGCCTTTTTGTTACCTTCCCGTTTATTTAATCCAGTCGCCAATGTTGTCACTTCCAATAACAAATACTTATTAATTTATTTCATTAATATCACTTACTAACAATTGCTTCATACGTTTTTTTTATTTCAGCCGCTAAACAGCGGTGCAAAAATTGCAGCATTACGAAGTGAAATGTAAGATAAACAATTTCAAAATATTTGGCACCGAACTCAGTTGGCTTCTCACGTAAAGCTTTTGGTCACAATTGGTTTTCCTTAGACCTAACTAATGAATAAAAGACTCGGTTTCATCCATTGGCTGTTAAAATTGTAATCGGAAAAATATACAAGCTCCTATTCACATATATCACCATTGGTGTGAACTGTGTAGGTGTTTTTAAAATGAAGTTCCACAGGGCTGTCATACATTTTTACACCAGTTTCGTTCAAGCATCATGTTTCACAGTATGTTATTTGAATTTTGTATAAGTTTTACGTATCAATTTTTATTTTGGTGATAATTTTGTACGTACGTTAATAATGTTTACTGTAGAAAACATGCAACACAATAAATATGATTTTCTCCCACAAAAAATGCATTATTTTAAAATTTTGGTGTACATACGAGTAGTGTGAGAATGTTAACGCAATATTAACATAGTAACGTAACCAATTACGGGACACCTGTATAAAGCTTAAATGTCAAAATTTTAAAATTGTAGATGTTATTTTTTTTATTTCATTTTTCTCGTGTATTTTGCCGTACCATTGCCAGCCTTGCGGCAAAAGTTATCTCCTTCAATCTGTCGAAGCGGTCTCAGAAACGAGGCCTCAAAGAGCTCACAGACCTTGTTGACCCGGAGCACGCTAATGAGAATCGATCCTATGACAGCCAAATATTTCTAAAGCCCCTATAAATGTCTAAATTACATCATTTGCAAATATTATTCGGCAACTTTTAATCACCAGAGATTGAGAAGATTGAATGAAATTCATAAATAGATAAATGAATATTCATAATATTCATAAAAATGCGATTAATTTAGAGTAGGTAAATGTATGTAAAAATAAAAATATAACTAATAATATTTCGTACGTACCTACTTAATTTTTAAATATTCAATGAAAATACACTACTAGTTCTAAATATATTAAATCATGTTACTCTTTTTTAATACTTACTTATATTCATAAATCTGGCTATATGTCAGTATATACGAGTAGAAATCATTTTAAAGCTCATAATTGTATTTCTATTATTTACCGTGAAAAGATATAAGATGCCGTAATTTTCGAATATATTTATTTATTTATAAATTTATGTACACAGAGAAAATAGAAAAGACAGAGACACAGACCGTAATCGTTGAATAATGCTAGAAATACAACTAAAAAAATATTTAGGATTTATTATTAGTAATGTTAACTATAGCAGGAAGTGTACGCAAGGGGAGACTCTTATCACTTTTATTTTTTCAGTTTTGTTTTTGATCTGTTTAGTAAATACTTCTCGATTAATATTCTATTAACTGCATGGATTTCTTTCTATACAATAGAGGAGGCTGTTCATGGACGATACACACCCTGGAATGGGACCCCGAGTCCATGTGATTGTGTCACATCATCAGCTGCTTTGCCATCACGCACTCTGACCGATATGGAAGGTTACATGACTATTTTTTTTTATTTACCCGTGTCGTTTTTACACAGAGTGAGATTTTTATTATCATAAAATACCTCAATGTTACTTACAATTATATAATTACATAATTAATTCAATAACTATTAATGATAATACTAATTTTTATGATACAAAAAGTCTCACTTATAAATTGCTTGCCTTTTACTGCCTATTTTTATGCTTGTTTTAAATTCCCTTCTTTGAAACGGATAAGAAAGTCGCCTACGGAGTTTTTGTAGTAATAAAAAGATTGCATTTCTTTAAAGAACACAATAGCGTTCTCTAGATTAATATTTTTTGAATTCTTGTACTATTCATAGTCTGAACTAAATAACAATTGAATTGTATCTACTGTTGAAATTAATGGCGCTTTTGTTGGTGAAATGTAGAACAAATTAAAAATATGCAGTCTGCTGAGCACTTCATACTACGGTATTAACATAATAGCACGACCGAGTTTAATAGCAAATGTTTATCTCTTTTAAATACAAATCAACTGTGAGAATGTAGGTTTTCGGAGTTGAATTACCATACTTGTTACATACTGTTGTAGGGATAAAATGTTTTAAATTGAAAACACATTTTGTTTTCTATTTCATGCTGATCGCTGTAGATCATGGGGTATATCTTCTGACATCGTCCACACGTAGGTGGACCATTTATACAGTTAGCTGGTGACTATGTTGTAATTTGCTGATGATTTATAAAGCAATATAGGTATATCCGTAGACACGGCCTTTGACGACTAAAAAGCTCAATACGGAAGCGGCAACGATGCCTGTGCCTTGTGTATGTGTGTATTTCCATAGATATATTGATGTCTCTGTCATGTCATTTAATAAAGAAAACATACGAAGTTGGGTTAATAATAAATTAAATTACTTCAACTTTGTCTCGCAGTAAGTATATTAGGGATAAAATACCTTTGCAGTAGGGTTTTTCTGATAATGTACCTACCATACCAGTATCAAAATCTTTTTTTTATAGGCACTTTTTAAAAATTATCTTTCATAATACATAAAATAATAGGTATAGTATTTATTCCCCGTGTTGAATATTTGTTGTATTGCTACAACATCGCTATAGGTTTATCAACGTATGTAAGACATTTCAAAAAGGTATGAGGCTGAAATATTTAAAAAAAAATCTTTGTTTGACAGGTCTCGCGCACTGCAGCGATGTTCGTAGCAGGCTTCCGGCCAACGTCCAACATCCGCCCACTACTGTCCGCACAATATTGAACGCACCTGACGCAATATGCCACCGCCACCGTTTCGATTATTCCTTACACAGCTTAGAGCATGATGCACGCTAGGTCGGATTTTTGTTAACGAACACTTTTACACCGTTTACCAGGAGACAATACTGATGAGCAGAAAGGTACGGACTTGTCAATATACACAATTTCGAATCCTAACCGCCCGGTTACGGGACAACTGAAGTGACAGTCAGTGTACTCGTATATGATACATCGGAGGGATCGATTTCATGAGGCACTTTCCATTATGTTTTTCTTGCATTACAATTAAAGATAAGAGGGTGCGTAGGCCAAGTCAGAAAATGAAAACAGATTTACTCCAAATGATCTACTAACTGATTAGTATACAAAATGTTTGATAATTACTTGTCTATAAACATCATTGACAATAATGCCGTTCGTGAAGTAGGTCTTGTGTCTAAAATTAATTAGAAGATACACCAGCCAACTGGTGCTTGCAATAACAATGAGTGAAGCACAGGTTTTCAAGAAACTCGATCTAAAATGCATCTCGCTTGTTATTTGTGCTCAGCTCATTTCTATGCAACCGTTTTCTATTTCTATCAAATGCCATGTGATACTAAAGTGTGTGTTAACGGTTGATGCGACCATAAATATAAATTTTATTACGGATGCCATTCGACATTATTATTGCTATTCAAAGTTTTGTATTATCTTTTAACACCTTTACTATAAATTATATTCCATGTATCTCGGGGTTAAAACAGTAAGTTTAGCCAACACTCGCAATTACTTTTCTCAATGAGTTTAACAAAATTAATCCCGGTTAATAAAAATAGTTTATCAGGATTAGATAAACTGGAATGAACTGCACACCAGCTTACCAAATCCTGATAATATAACATTTGTTTTTTATCTTTATCATTTCATTATTTTATCAAAGCGTGACCGTAGCACGTGACGCTACACGACTCTGTGCGCACATTACGCTACATATTTGAAATTTAAATATGTACATGGGCAAAATTTTTGTTCACACATTTTCAATGCACAATGTTTGATTTTTTAATTATTGATATCAGAAAATGCTATTCATATCTAGCTAAGTAATTTCTTGTAGAACATCTTTGTTCTGCATTTTACCATATTCAATTTTTTAACCCAATGTACATCATTAAACAACGAAAAGTCTCATAAATTACTTAAGTATATTATAAGCTTCTCTATAGTGAGATATGTTTGAATGTAATCCGTTTCTGTGTTGCAATGAATGAATGTAAAATCTATAGGTTGGTGTTAACAGCTTTTAAAGAAACCTTTATATACCTGCCATACTCACTAGTAATAAATTTTGTCTTACTCCTTTTCACTTTCTAAGAAATTAACTAAAGCAATTTGAAAAACCTGCTTGTTATAGTATAACTTTGCACTTGTCAACAATAATAAGTCTTTTATATTAGGTATATTGAAAATAATAACTACATACAGTAAATATAATTCACGATATTGTTATGAAATGTATATATATGTACTTATACGAGTATCCTACTTGTAATTGAGCAAGTGTAATTACAATCAACGGTACCTAAAACATGTGAAATTTGTAGTACCTAGAACATAAAATGTTAATTAAAAAATGTGAAGTGCATTGAGAATCTGAGATAATTAGAGGGTAGTAAAGAGTATATTATTATTAAACGCATAAGAAATGGTCTGCCTGGCTCAGATATTTTTTTTAAACAAGGGTGCGCTGTGAATGAATACTTCGGAAAAGGAAAGCCTCGCTTTTGTATTGGATTGGAGAGTTTGAGAAAGACGATGAGAACCTCGCGAAGAGTACTGAATATGATAAAGCTATTTCTAACAATGTCATTTTATCGTTCGCCATGTACGGTGGCATTTGATAAAGATAAGCAAGGTTTTTCTCGTCCTGATTCGGCTAATAAATTCGATAAATTATTTAATGTAAGTTATTACAATATTTTTTTATGTAAAAAGAAAATTTAATGAGTCCATTTATTAATAAATTGTCTGACTAAAAGTTTAAAAATGAGTATAATGGCTACTTAATGTAAGACGTGTAATATGTACATTGCTTTTTTGTTTTATGAAACCAATTTTTTGTCTATAAATTATTTGTCTGAATCTTTTTAAAAGAGTCCAACCAAATCCACTAGTCCTTGAGGTAATTGTGACTTTTTAATGTTCTGCAATAACGCAGTAACTCATAACATATACGATACTAAATAGGCGATAGGCCAGGAAAGTACCAAAGTAATTCAATCTTTAAATTTTCCTCTTGACAATCTATCTACATTTGATCTACGATACGAATTCTCGAAACTTTCAATGCAATTCAGAGATGACACAGTGTAAAGTAGTTTAAATAATAAAAAGTAAACCTTAAATGACCACAATAAGGTACATTTTCATGTATCCACTTCTTTCCGAAATTTCAAATCTAACTACGATTGACTTTTTATACAAAGTTTGATATTTTCACTATGATGCTTTAGTCGCAAACATTTAATAATCATTGTTGTGCGTATTGCCTTTTATACTGGAAAACGCCTTGAGGTATCTGAATAACACTCGAATAACAGTCACCAATTACTCAAAGGAACTGTCAATCTTTGCTCAAATTATAGTCTGTTTACTAACTGCACGTTCTTTTGTTAGCATCGACATTATGGGTGTAGCGACACGGCTAATTGCTTACCAAATATTCGTTAATGTAATGTCATCTTGTTGAGTCTGCCGATAAATAGATAAGAGTAGATATGTTTTGTGAGCCTAATTCGTACCTACTAAAAATTGTTATTTGGAGAAATGTACACAACGGTGGCGACATACGAAAACCTATATACGTAACTGCAAGTAGTTTTGTACGATATTTTTTTGCAAGCGGCATAATCGTTGATAGAATTTTGTTTAAGCGGTTTGAAAATCTTAGATTGAAATTATTACTCCTAACGCAATCGTTGGTGTACACCGCTCAAGCAAAAACTGATACTACTGCTCCAGGCTTGTCATATGACAGGACAATTAAAATTGTTGACCGTGTTTTTTATGAAAACTTTGAATGGTATTTCAGTTGTCTGTACCCATCAAGCTACGCCCGTATGCCGTATGCATCTCTCTTTTACAACGTTCTAGGATATAATAACAAGTTGTGAATTTTGCATATCTCTTTTCTCACTCTCGCTGGGGCTTAGCCTGGCTTAGAAATTGTGATTTAGATGCCTTTAGCACGGTGGCAAAGTAGATGTCTAGATTAATTTGTTATTTATATGAAATGCTGCCACTGTAGCCTTGTCATTATTACTAGTATGTAAATTGGTGTAACATTATCGGTGAAAGCAATCGAGAAGCAAATTGAATTCTAAAATATAATAAGAAAATTTGTTATAAGTAGGTACATATTGTACGTCGTGAAGAAACCTTTTTTTAACAAATGTTTTCGTGTTTCAATTATTTTTATTATTTTTATTGTACTAAGTAGCGATCTATTTTATTAAAATTCAATGTATCAAAGATTGAAACTTGCAATAAATTGCATAAATAATATATTACAAAAGTCAGAAGTGGCAATATTTTATTAAAGGTTTAAGAGCAATATTTTTGTCAATTTTTATTAAAATGTGTTTGAATGTATGATGCATCGCCTCAACAATAGCCCTGTGTGCACGAACGGGGCCCCTAAACACACAATTTTCCTTTATGTTGTCTGTTACTATCATTAGAAAAAATACAATTGTTAATAAGCTATTATAGAAATTTTCTCACGATCAAATTAATGTGGAAGCAATTAAAAATTAAGTGTATCAATTGATCCATGTTGTTGAATACAATATTGTGGTTATAACTGTATATATATTTTTAATATAAAAGTTTCATACATTACTGCGTCATTAATTTGACAATCCCTAAAATCCCTTAATTTCTCACGAAGTTATAATTTAAGATCGGTGACGTTAGGAAAATAATATTTATCGCTGAATAACCAATGTTAATATTGACCTATATTAACAGCTAACGTTCCTACATAGCGGGAGTCGGCTAGTTGGAAAATAAAACAAACAATCCAATTACGTCAATGTTATCTTTTATTTATTCATTTATTCTTAAAAACTTGGAGCTAGAACATCTCATTTAATATAATCTAACAATTTATTAGTTATATTTTCTTCCAACAATGGTTTCGATAAAATCCATTCGATAACTGTCCATTTACTATTTCCATTACAAAAATATTTCATTTATATAGACGTTAAAACGGAAAAGGTCTACAAAATATTGGCCTATTTAATGCGCTCAGCTGGACTAACATTAAAAAAGTAGATGTAATAAAATCCATTAAGGCTCGATTCGGATAAGAAATGCAGTTTACCTAAACTCTGTATTGGGTGAATGAATTTTATAAAACAAAAAAATCTTGTAGCATTTTCTGACAAAAGAACATTGTTCTTCTCGATAGCTCTAATTTACCATACTTATTGTAAGAACTTGCATATGCAATTACTGATTTATGTAAAACGCATGATTTATACTATTGTATTGATAAATCTAATGAGTTATACCTCTATAATGTCTAATTAACATTTTATATCGATGTCATATCATGTTTGGGTGGATAAAAATTACTGCTATCTCAACGTTTGTTTCTACCTTTTCAATATTTTGCTAGCTACTAACAATATGTACCTATTTGTATTTATATGATTTAACCTTTTGTGTTTCAAACGACTCCACACTGCATTTATATGGAATATTGAATAATAACTATTGAACGATTAACAATAGAACACTGAATAAAATTGCTCATTAATTTACCCCTGAAGCGCTAAATCGCTGAAGATCTATTTCTTGACACTTGAGCATTAACTGTCAGAATCAAGCCTTTGGATACTAATGTAATTGACGATTACATGAATATAAAACATTAATGAAAACAAAAATTAATTTTTCTATAACGTAAGTTATCTAACGAGTAAAATAATGAAAACACTAAGAAGCAATGCACTAACTGTAGTAAGTAATGTTACACATATAACAAAATATCTTTAAATGTGTTATTTACAGTTACGAGTGTAAGCATAGAATACAATAATTTAAATATACGTACATCCTTTGGAATATACATAGGTACAACAGACAATTATAATACGACTTTATGGTTTCTATATTTTCTTTCCTTATCTAATAGGTACAGGTGGTAATATTAAAGAAAATGCATTATGAAATTGAAAATAATATCAATGTCAATTATATTAAAAATACAGCTTTATGGTTTATATATCTGAAACAGGTACCTGAAATTTTGATTGAGATCCTTATGCTATTTAAACCGCCAAAGTTTTCTGCCTATTTTAAATTTCAACTGTAACAAACAATCTTTGCTTCTTATATCGATATTTTCGCAAGTAAATTTTGTGCAAAAAATTTAAATACAAAATTTCAAAATGTTATGGTAAAATCCTATATTAAAATACGCATAGCATAGAAGACGTTGAATGATAGAACGTAGCCACTATATTCTATTAATATTTTATTACCATAATTCCAAATTAACTATCTTCCTCGTTTACAAAAACAGATCCTAAAGCAATTTCGAAAAAACAATTCCATACTCATTCTGCCAGTTCTTTACACGCACGAAATATGTACTATGCGACAGAGTATAGACATGAGACAGCTATCCCCTCCGCGGCTTCATTTTTACACAAATGCGTAACTTTAATAACTCTCAGTGAAGAAGTAGATACCTACTTAAGTACCTAAATAATAAACTTGAAAATAGTGTTATCTTGGCAACGTATTGCCAACGTAATTATAACAGGGGTACAACATGAATATCTACACTGGTTCTTTCGGCTCTTATTTTAATATTTCACGTTCATAAATTATTTGAAATTGAAATGACTTCACCGAAGCGCTTAACTGCTAACGCGGACGGAGAGGATTGCCATCGACCGGGTCAAAACGATAATTACCTCGTAGCCGCTAGTCTGTACCTAACCCTCGTAAACAAAGGCAACCAAGTAACTTTCTCATTTTCAATCAAAATCCAAATTACAACAATCGGAAAACGCAAACACTGTTTGCGAATAGGTAAAAGAGTTTATTACGGAAAGGCGTAAAAACATTAAATTGGACGGCGAAGCAATGTTTCTCATTAAAGCGAGTCTCGTAATGACGATTTAAATTTATGAAATCGCTATATTATTTAAAAGTCATGAAATAAATGTTTATTTCGGAATTGTATTTCATGAGACCTAAATACAAAATACCTAAAGAATTAATTCTTCGGAGCTACACTTATTTATACAACTTTAACATTTCACACAAATTTAGAATTACTCTATTTGGTTTTTAGTACGCGTAGTGCAGTAGGTACGGAGCTTACATTTTAAATTGTATCTAAGATTACATTTTAAATTGTTTAGGCAGTGACGAGGCTATGCAAAGCGCGTTTTAACATTTAACCCCTTTGACCGTCCTATTTGTTCCAAAGATACAGATTAAGAGTTACAGAATACTTAAATATACTTACGTTCAAGTGAAAAATAATTTTGGTACAGTACAGACCTCCTTCGGAACACAAATTAGAATATTCAAGACAGTATTACAATGATATTTTAAATAAAGAATGTTTTAGTTGTTTTATAAAATTAATCAAAATATTTATAATACACAAAATGCCATTAACAATGCTTAAAGAAACGACAATAATATAAATATCTATGAACTGTAAGTATTATTAATATATTTTGTTTTCTGTACACTGAATATAATGTGTAATTCATCTAGTATTATAATTTACATAACTATACAAACATTAGGAATATCGCGCCAAAGTCGTCGTAATTTCATCTTCGAGTGCAAGGACCGCTCTACACTTTAACATGACATTTTTTTAAAGACACACTAATATTTTTATGGATCATTGATAACGAAGTAGGCAAGTGATTATACATATTTCTTTTCTATTATTTCTGAAAGCCGCATGCGTTATGCGTTAGCATTTCTTTTACTAACAATAAAGTAACAGCATCTATAATTGTAAGGCAATTGTTTGATATTTTTTAATTTGTCAGCTAATGCTCACGAGATTGTGCAATTAAAAAAAAGTAATGTATTGATATTTTTAATATTAATACGACTTTCCATATGTAAATTCGAGTGGTCCTATGCTAGGGCTCTAGAGACCAGTCATTTACAAGAGATCGTGAACATATGTGTTCTTAGAATCAATGCTGCATTGCAAGTAAAGTAGAAGCACTAAACTGTTGTATGCATTTCAAAAGTCATCTATTATATCATTTTTTAAATCTTTCCAGATACGTGATAGACTGCTTTTATCTTATACCCTTGTACTTGCAAAATACAGTTTATAGATGCATTGATTGGAACAATAATGAATTGGTACAGGCTGCCGAACAAAAATTCTGATACTGTAGGTTGAAGTGTACTTTTTTTTTTTTTCTTGTACAGTTAGTTTTATTTATATGAGTGGTTATTTGTAAGGAAGCATTAGCAATGCGGCGGTCCGAGTGGTGAGCGTGGGTGCGGCTCACTGGAACTCGTCGTCGGAGCTGAGCAGCGTGGTCTTCTCGTGGTAGTTGGTGGCGAGGCTGATGGTGGGCACGCGCGGCGGCGGCCGCGGGGCCAGCGCCGCGCCCTCCTCCGCGCCGCGCTTGCCCGCCTCCGCGCCGCGCATCACTACACCCAACACCACATACCGTATAGAGCAGCGGTCGGCAACCTTTTCGCAGGCAAGGGCCACTCAGTGGCAAAATAAACTAAAGGCGGGCCGCACTTGTAGTATAAACCCCAGAAGTGAAAAAATGAAAATGCTCTTCAAATTGTT